>JXCR01051917.1:111337-138640 GCA_002079205.1 Phalaenopsis hybrid cultivar
CTAGAACCTGGTTATGCTGCTCTCCTTTTATCTGCACCCGTTTAAACCTTTAAAATTTACCTTACCAAGTTGATGTCGATTTGGATAAAAAAAAAACTGATCATAAGTTGAGATGTCAGCCAACCAAACAACCTTTATTCTTATTTCTATTTTTTTTCTTTGGACAGTCAACTGCTCTTTCATTCCCTGAATTTCACTGTCTTTCGATGTTGACATTTTATTGCTACAGTCCTTGACATCCAGATTTATTTTATCTTTATTTCATCACAGTCATACAATGAAAACAAAGATAATATAGAGATTCCCATGGTTTCTTGTATTAAAAATGGACGTTACATGGAAAGAGATGAGATTATCCAATCACAAAAATCAGCAAACTTCAATCTAAGTGCCATCAAAGAATTTCCTCCATTTAATGAATTTCTGCTAGGAGAATAGCTTGGATTATACGACAAAGATGGAGGTGGCACCCAGATCTTCATTTGGAGCTTAGAGAAATGGGGTTCAGACCATACTTTTGTATGGAATGATGGAAAGGCTATTAGGCTGATTATATTATCGTCTAGATCTGCATTTCAATACATCATTGATTAATATATATATATATATATATATATATATATATAGAAACCACGACTTTTTTTATCTTAGCTGGACGTTATAGGCAGAGAAATCGCTTTGATAATTAATGTCTTGAGCATTGGCTGAGAGTCAAATTCAAAGGGAAGGGTGTAATTGTAGTGGGTTTTCCTTAGTTGCAGTTCTCTCACTAACGTGAATACCTTAATCTTCCCTAGATTGACTATTCGTAGCTGGTAATTTTCGGAGGGCGTAGGAACTCTGCTAAAGCCTTAGGAGTGCTGTTGGAAGCTTAGAAAAGCCTTGGGAGTATCATAAGTGTTGTAGGAATGCTGCGAGGTGTTGAATTTAATAGTTTATGTGCCATAGGTGCTGTAGGAGTGCTGCGAGGTACTGAATTTGATAGTTTTTGTGCCATAGGTGCTGTAGGAGTGTTGCGAGGTGCTGAATTTGATAGTTTCTGTGTCATAGGTGTTTGTAGGAGTGCTGCGAGGTGCTGAATTTAATAGTTGTTGTGCCATAAGTGTTGTTGGAAGCTTAGAAAAGCCTTGGGAGTGTCCTAGGAGCGTTGTTGGAGCCTTAGGAGTGTTGTTGGAAGCTTAGAAAAGCCTTAGGAGTGCTGTTGGAAGTTTAGAAAAGCCTTGAGAGTGTCCTAGGAGCGCTGTTGGAACCTTAGGAGTGCTGTTGGAGCCTTGGGAGTGCTGCTTGGGCCTTGAATTTGTCGTTTGGAAGTTGTTTGAGATATAAGATTGCTGCTCATTGCTAATTAAGGGTTGTTAGGAGTGTTTGGAAGTTGTAGAAGGTCGTAGGATCGTCACACAAGCCTGCTAGTTGGTGCCCCGAGCTGTAAGAGCTGCAGGACCGTTGTCCAATGCTTCAATTTGCTGCCCACCTCTGTTCGGGTTCGTAGGAAACCACATAGGTGTTGCCCATTGCTGTTTGGATTTATAGGAATTCATACAGGCGTCATTCAAAACTCCTAGCTGTTGTCTAGAGTCGTAGGATCACCGTACACATTCGCTAGTTGCTTACCGGAGTTGTAGGGGATCGTAGGATCACCATACTATCTCGCTAGTTACAGTAAGGATTGTAGGAGGCCTTAGGATCACATCTTTTGGGAATTCCTAACTGTTACTACAACTTGTTCTACTGTTTATTTCTTTTCTTTTCTTTTGCAATTTATTTAAAATCCCTGCAAATTATATTGTTTTTGTGAGTTAAAACATGCAACAGGAATAGCAGCAGCAGATATGTCACGTACGCAGGTACATTTTATTTGTTGATTGTTCCTTTATTTTATTGCAATTATTCTTGCTCTAACACATTATGCAGGTACTGAATACAACCTCACTTTCAAAATAAAACTTTTTTTTAAAATTAAACAACATTTTCAAAACAAAGAAAAAAACACATAATACGTTCTTTCGAACTTACGGGAGTTCCTCGGAGGAGGTAACCCACGGTTGCTAACGAGATCTCTCCGGTTTAAATGAATTTCACAACTCGTTTAAACTAAGTAAGTTCAAAAGAAAATAGTGATGCCGGAAGGAGGGAATCGTGAGATCCTAACCGGTGTCGCTCTAATCAACTTGAACCCCCTATTAACAACCAATCTGAGACATTGAAAACACACCTGGTAAAACTGTTTGAACTTTAGACTTTAGGACTGTTACTGCGACGAGGAGCTCGGAGCAACNTTTATGTGACTTCCGCTTCATCCAAATCAAGCCTAACTTTGTACATTATGCTTCTGGGGTTGCTACTGCCTTGCTGGGATCAGGAGACCTTAAAGCTGTAGAGTTCAGAGCGGCCAAAGTTGATACAATATCTCAGTTTTCAGTTCCCATAACTTCTCATATGAAGAAAGATCGTGCTGAAGATACAAAAGCAATTGTACAGCACTCTACAGCCATTAAGGCGAGCTCAAGTTAGAAAGGATGTGAAGACACTTATTATAGAGATGCTCAGGCTGCTAGAGCTTCTGCGTAAACACCTCAAGCACTGTATTCAGGAGAATGGATTTGGACATTCTTTTTCACATGTTTTTCCTTGCTCAATATTGCAAATTACTAGAGAGCTCATTCAGAGGACCTACTGCTGATTTCTTTTTTATACTTTTATTTGGTGCCTCTGTTTTCTCATTGCTGGCATGATATCATATGTTTCTGCAAGTTTTAAGAAGATTCTATTTCTTAGCAACACATTGACTTTCATGCTGGTTCATGTCTCGAGTAAGCATTATCCCTATATCCACGAGTTTCCTGGGCCTGTTCACCTTTACAGCGGCATACGTTCATGGGTCTTCCTTGGTTTCTCCATTCTTGTGGGCACCAGCACATGTGTTGATCTTCTGGGTATGGTAGCAGGTCATGCTTATTATTACCTGGAAGATGTGTATCTTCGAATGACAGGCCGACGACCCCTCAAAACTCCTGCCTTCATCAAATCTCTTTTGCAGACGATAATGTCTTGACGCAAAGGGGAAACTATCCAATCTAACTATATTTTATATTTTTCCTGCAATGCAAACTGCTCTCGGTTATCTATCTCAAGCAGCGGCCGAGAAAATCCAAGCAAAACAACCCTTATTAGGCCTGATCTCAAGCCAATTGACGAATCTATGTCTGAGCCTCAGAGACAAGAAGATGCATCCCTGCTGCAGATGGAAGCATCATACAAAACTATTTCTTTGAGGATGGCTAGAATAATTGGTCTGGTAGAGAGTGCAAAATAATATTACATGAATCTATGGGGAATGGGAAGATACTTCCATTACATGGAAGGTATTTTGCTTCTGCGAGCAGCCGTACTCAGCGCTGGAATGGCATCCAGCAGGATATTACTAATAGAGTGATTTGAAAATTGGTATATGATGCGACTGCTGTTGTTAGAATTTTCGAAAATGCTAGCACTGCCAAAGTTTTGGCTAGTTTGTGGGTTAAAGGAACCAATGGCCGCCAACAATACATAAGCATTGGGAAAATTCAAGCATCAGATAAAGATTGGTCGAAGTTGCAAGGAAAATTTCTATTGAATGGTCATGCTTCAAATCTTGTAATCTTTCTTGAAGGGCCACCATTGGGCAAGTAAACATGTCACAGCTTTTTCAAAGGAAGTGCTTCATCTGGATCAAATTTTGCTGTAATTACTAATCACAAGGAAACCTGGCAAGCTTCATAGCAAGACATAATGAAGAACATCTCCCCAGGTTTTCATTATGCAGTCTATGCTTATTTGGAGGACTGCAGCAGAAGAGCAGAAGAGTAGCATTGATGTGAATGGTGCTCGAGGGTCTGAAGCTATGGCTGTGGATTGATGACTGCCAGGTTTGTAGCAAAGATCCAGTTGGTGAAAACTTCTACTTGTAAACTTTGCATTTTGCATGTTTAAATCCTAAACTTTGCATTTTTACAGTTATACCACCCATATCATTTCATGTCATTTCATGTCAGATAAAAAATACCATTGTTTTAACTTCGAGAATTTATATACATAGCACACAATTCCTATGTATTTACATATCTCATACCTAAATTTTTATATTTACATACATAATACTTTGGTGCTTCAAACATATGCATAAAAAATACATTTCACTTAAAAAGTGAAAATAATGCTATTTTTGATGTGATATTAAAAATTTGGGTATTGTGTGCAAATATGAAGTTTAGGTGTGAGATATATAGACACATAAGAATTGAGTGGATTGTAGGTAAATCCTCTTATTATTGCATCATATATAAGGTTGCTTAGAAAATTCGTTGCCCTCCTCCTGGATGACACACTTCGTGGCGACCCTTACTCGAGAATTCTTTTCGATTCAAGTGTTCAACCGACGAGGTTCTCCTAGCTTCTTCTAAGCAACCCTACGCAATAATTTTTTTTTTTAACATTTATGTTTCAAAGCCGGTTTATAAGTTAATTGTTAAGGATTCATATATTATAATTCTTTAAAAAAATGGGGGCTATTTGAAATAGCATCAGAGGCAGCACGTACGTTCTACTACTTGCTCGATTACCGCACTTGATTGTAAAAGCTTTGTTTATGCATATATGATACTACTATTCTTCTTTTACTTACTGCATTTCCTAGCATATGAAAAGAAAACCCTAGGATAGAGGAAGTAATACATATATTTAGGTTGAGACCCTATAACATGTGACCAACACATTCACTTGATAAAATTTTTAATAATTCTTAAAACCTCATAAGAAAATTTATTTATATGAATCATAAAGTGTTTGAAACTTAAATAAATCAATTCAAGCTATTCAAATAAGAAAAAGTATAGTATAGTAAACAAACATTCATATTGAAGTAATAATAAAAAATATAACATAATAATAATAACTCGCCCCTTTGAATTTATAAAGATTTCTTGGATGAGATAAATCGTGGTTGCTAACAAGAGTCTTCTGGTCTAAAGAAGTTTAATAGTTTTTTTAGACTAAGTAAATTCAAAACTAATAGCAGTTTCGGAACGACCGAATCATGAGATCTTGACCAGAGTCGCTTAACATAAAATAAAATTCCCCCCTCTAATCACTTCAATAATAAACATTAATTTAAAACACACTTCACAAGATCACAACAAACAAACAAACAGCAAGAACCTTGGATGGGCCTCCCGAGGCATAGTTTTCTTTTTCTTTTTTTTCCATAGGCATAATCAACATAAACATTAGAACTTCGACGTTGTTCTTTTAACACGATGTAAATCCTCAAATTATCATTTAGGCCTTCGCATGATTATATGTCGGGTGATATAAGGCCTAACTTTTTTTTAGGATCTTGAGGTCGTTTTTAGGTACAACGTAAATCCTCACATCTTTTTAGGCTATTTGCAAGATTGTATGTCGTGCAAATATAAATCCAAAATTTCTAAACAAATTGCAGGATTGGGACATTTTATAACTTCCCTTTCCATAGTTTAGTTTAAGAAGTAATTGAGGTTCCCTCGGTATCTTTAACATCTCCTACTTCCCATTTATTTTGGTTCCAAAAATGACTGTTCCACATTGAGCATTTTTCATTTGATTTTCCTACAATCAATCGTGGAAGTTAAATTTTAAATTCTTGAAGACAAAACCCCAATCTTAATCAAAAGTTTTCTTAAGTAATTTTGGTCGCTTAAGATGTAATTAATTATAGGGGTTTGCGCCTATAGGAGAATTAGTAACTCAAATAATCTAAACCCTACCTAGTCTCCTGGCTAGATAGGGGAACGATTTTTTGGAAATTTCGCAGACAGAAACAAAGATCATAAATTTCTTATTTTGAATAATTGAACCAATTATTAAGTGATATTCTCATCTGCGAGATGATATATTGCTTTTAATATTGTGTTCGATTATTTAAACAATCAAATATTCGAGATCTGTTCAGTCTTATTTTCAAAGTTAAAACTATTTTCAAAGTTAACCCTTACCTTATTTTATCTAATGGAGTTCAATATTCTGAGTTACTATCACAGTTTCAATCTTTGTATGTTGAAACTAAAACTCAATTAAATATTTCTATTAAGTTTCTAAGTAGTGAAAATGCGAAAGAGTATTTCTTTACATCTTTTCAAACATACATTTCAAAACAGGACGCTCCACCAGTCATTGTATGTCAAAACTCCATCCCAAAATAAAGTAGCTGAAAGAAAAAATATACATCTTTTTGAGACAGTTGGAGCTCTTTTGTAGCAAACTTATGTGTCCAAATAGCTCTGGGTTATGCAATTTCTACTGCATATTTTTTAACAATCGGATTTCTTCTATTTTGCAAAAACAAGATCTCCTCGCAGGTTTTACTTCCAACCAAATCTCTCTTTTCCATTGAACCACATATATTTGGATGTGCTTGATTTGTTTGTAATACTCGTCCATAGGTTTTTAAACTATACCCTAAGTCATTAAGGTGTGTTTTTCTAGGATACTCTCAGTTGCAAAGAAGGTATCAACGTTTTTCCCCTTCTAAACAAGTACATGGTTTCTGATGATGTCAAATTTCATAAAAAATATCATTCTTTGGTGACTCATCGGTGTCTTAATCCTCCCAAGATTTTGATAAGTTATTAATATATATCACATAATCAGTTCAGACCCTGCTCCGTCTCCACTACAAGTGCCTCAACCCAGACCACATATCAATAGTGACCTTGACGTAACTAGAAGACCTCATTCCCCTGATCCTAATTCGGCACTGGCATCATCTTCGTAAGTAGATCGTCCTCCTAGTGACCTTGATGCACCTATTGCTCTTCGAAGAGGTAAACGTCAATACGCCTATCTCATTTTCACTTGTGTTAACCAGTTATCTTTTATGTCTTGCTCTTTCATTATTTCTCTCGACTTTGTTGAGGCCCTGAGATCTATTCAACAAGATTTATCCCATTATGGGCAGCAATGCTTGATGAAATGAATGCTTTAATTGCAAATCAAACTTGGGAACTAGTTGAACTACCGTCTGGCAAAAAAGTGGTTGGTTGTAAATGGGCATTTGCATTTAAGTTTCATTTTGATGGATTCGTAGCTCGTCTCAAAGCCCATTTGGTTACTAAGGGTTATACTCGAATTTATGGGACTGACTACTTGGACACACTCTCTTCCGTAGCTAAGTTGACTTCGGTTCATCTATTTTTATACTTGGCCGCAATGAATAAATGGTCTCTACACTAACTTGATGAATACCTTTTTGCATTGTGATTTTTTAGAAGAGGTATACAAGGAGCAACCTATCGAATTTGTTACTCAAGGAGAGTCTGGATAAGTATGCGTCTTCAAAAGTCATTATATAGATTGAAGCAAAATCTCTGGGCATGATTTGGAAAATTAGCCAAGCAATAAAAAGGTTTAGGATGCAGAAAAGTAAAAGTAATCACAATATATTCTGCAAGCAATTTGCTTCTGGGATCATTATATTAGAGGTGTATGTAGATGACATCGTTATTATTGAAAGCAATGTGTAAGGAATTTTATCATTGAAATTATTTCTTAAAAATCAGTTCAATACTAAAGATCTGGGTTCCTTGAAATACTTCTTTGGGATTGAGGTATCAAGAAACAAGAAGAATATATTTCTATCTCAACAGAAGTATGTTTTGAATATGTTACCAAAAACTAAAAAATTAGAGGTCAAACCATGTAGTACTCTGATACTTCCCGATCAACAACTTATCCATAATAAAGAGCTTTTTAACAATCATGAACAATATAAAAATTGTGGGAGGACTAAACTACCTCACAATAACTAGCCCTAACCTTTTTTATTCTGTTAACACTATAAACCAGTTCATGCCTTCCCCCAAAATCCATCAATGGTAGGCTTTGGAGCAAATACTATGTTACCTCAAAGGAGCTTCTGGACAAGGTATTCTATATCAGAATTATGGGCACACAAAAATTGAATGTTTCTCCGATGCAGATTGAGCAAGCTCTAAGAGATTAATCGAACATCCACTATAGGATATTGTGTTTTGTTGGTGGTAATTGATATCATGGAAGAGTAAGAAACATAATATAGTGTCACAATCCATTGCAAAATCTAAGTATCAGGAAATGGCACACGCATCAAGTGAATTGATGTTTCTCACAATTGTTGGCTGAAATGGGTTTAAGATGACAGTTCCAATAAAGTTGTAGTGTGATAACGAAGCTGCAATCCATATTGCCACAAACTTTGTCTTCTATGAACAAACTAAGCACATTGAGATAGACTATCTCGTGAAAATATTCAATAAGATTTTATTTCTAAAGCCCATGTAAAGGTTGGAGAACAACTAGTGGGCATCTTCACAAAAAGCCTTAATGGAGCTAAGGTAACTTACATATATAACAAGCAAGGTATGATAAATATCTATGCTCCAGCTTGAGAGAGAGTGTTAAGGAAAGTAATAGATATAATACTTGTACATTAGGAAGCCCGCATATTAGGAAGTTGGATTATAGGAAATCTAATAAAGATGTAACATATTTGGAACAAATATAATTGCAGGATCTTTCTTCTATTAGACATATTCTTAATATGTAGAGATTGGAGCGTATATAAATTTGTAACATATGTTTCAATTTGTGAATAAGAGAAAATGGAAGTTTTCCGTAACACAGACTAAAGGCAAATTTTAAAAAAATGAATCGTACTACCTTTATAGTAAAATAGAAATCTGACATTTTAGCTGAAATAAACCTAACAGAATGATATCAACTTCAAATTCCAACTTGTAATGCATGTGAAGAAAAAGATTCACGCTGCTGTTAAGAAAGTGAACTGCAAAACGCTAATTTATGTCTCTTTTGAACCATAATAGGAATTAAAAAAATAGTTTAATATAAGAGACTCAATAAGAGAGATTTTATAATGCAGATTTCGTGTGGTTTCTACTGGTTTTAGAAATTCATCATCCCCACTTCTGAAGCACCTTATAGCACTGCTGCATGGCATGTTACATTGCAGCGATAATGTGTCTAATTTAGAATCTGTTAAGCTATTTTGTATATGTTTCATCAAGATAATTGACACGGGGGCTGGGTGGGGGCCCTGGATCGGTTCAGCCAGGTTGAGGGAGGGTCGAAGTCTAGGTTTACCGCCCAATTGGAGTGGGGCCCACTCCTAATAGCAGTAGTTTTAGGATTCAGTTTTTGCTATAAATTGCATTGGAAGAGCCATCAGTTTTAGTAATGTTAGAGAGGGTAGTGACACAGAAGAGCCAATATCAAACACAAGGTAGCCACTACGAAAAGAATTTCAAGATGTCTTGACTGATAGCACCTTTAGAGCTACCACTGTTAGACAAGATTCAGTATGTCTTCACTTCAGAAAGAAATAAGAAAACCCTAAGCTAATTTTAGAGGACTCTACAAAATATGCTTGGTATGAAATTTTAGTTCAATTCAGCGATGTATCTACAGATGATTAGATAGATAGAGATCGTTACTCGCAATTCAAGAAAACTTCTAATGTGCTTTGTCTGATAGTACATCCGATAGTGGGATCAAGTGCTTTAACAAACGCAGTTGAAGACTTCCAATCCCAAGAGGTTATAACAGCTTCATCTTCAATGTGGTCAATCCGACGTCATATCATGAGTTTGAAACTTCGACAGATGAGGCTGAAGCTCCACCAACAACGCTAGACTGACATGAGAGCTGAGCAGGGCTCTTGGATTGATTCAATCCAAGTTGAGGGAGGGTCGGTCGGCCCTCTCTAGGCTTAGGGTTGCCACCCAATTGGAGTAGTGGGTCTATTTAAGTGTTTATATATATATATATATATATATATATATATATATATATATNTAATTTCTCTACAGGATGTATTCTAGGGTTCCAGGTGTGCTCCAGTTATATCTTGGTCAACATGAGGGGTTTATTCTTCTTATACCTTTTCCCCGTCATTTCCCAAATTGCTCCCACATTCCCTCCCCTTCCTCCTTGTTGTCTTCACCTAGAAAAGCCCTCCATGACTGTTCCTACTGCTTGTTGGTTGTTCGGATTCCTGTAAACTATTATCCTAATGTTTTCAATTTGCTAGTTGCCTCCTTGCCACCACCCCAGAGGTAGAAACCCTAGCAGTGACCAATTACACCTTGATCCAACCATAATTCCAATGTGTTATTTTTGTTTTGTAGCAATTTCATATTTCGCTAATGTATGTTGTAATTTCAGACTTTAAATCCAATAAAAATATGTATATACCTTGGGTGCTTGTTAAATTCTTGTATCAATAATGTTGGACGAGGTTAATGGCACTGAAGTTGAATTTTGTCATTGTTCTTTTCAAGATCTAAAAGAATATGAGCTATAAAGGATTTGCCTCTACATGAAATTGACAAAAACAAAAAGACTAATTGTCATCATGTCACACCCTAGCTGGCCACCCTCCCTTTTAGCATCAACCGTGATGTGATAAAGGTGGACGTCTAAATCAAACTAAATTCTCGCCAACACTTTTCCTGACTTGCATAATAAAGATGCAGTGGGTAATAAACGAGTTGAAATTAATCCTCCATAGTAAGTTCCAGACGCCTATTCTCTTGATCACAGTTTCGACGGGTCTAGGGTTACAAATAAAAGGTTGGTCGAGATTTAAAGTTTTTGTGGTAGGTGTTGGGTTAAATTAGTGGTAGAGGTAGGAAGATTGGACTTTGGAAGTTTTAGGTTTTGGGGCTAGGAATTGTGATAGGAATACTTTAGGTATTTTAAGATTTTTTTTTTTTGTAACTTTCGATATATGGCAAGAAAGAGAAATCCCTACAAATTTAGGGTTTGCGGACTATAATACCAAATGACACCAATCTAGAGCTTCTAGAGGTGTTTGGGAAATGGGTCTGACGAGGAGGTAAAGGAATAGTAAAGGAATGAAATTACGGGCAATCAACAATATTTTGGAGAATGGATAATGTTTGTTGGCTGGCCCGACTAAAAATAACAAGAAATGCCACAAAACAGTGTGGCACAGATGTCGAGAAGAGATGTCGATCAAAATTGTGGAGTGGATAACAACAGGAAAGCAAACTGGAACTGACAAAAGCAGTTTTCCAGCTGCGAACAGCAGTTAGCTGTGAATTGGACAGCGAAGGAGACCTCCAAATGTTCGTGATAGATCACCACTTCGATCCTATTAGGCTACACACACACCACATGAAAGAAATCTAAAAATACAGCACTCCAATAGAAAAAATCAGGAGAAAACATCTCCAAATAACATAAACCAAATCAAAAATCTCCAAAACCAGAAAATAACAACATATAAATAGTTCCCTCACAAAAGATGAAAATAGAAATAGGGAAATAGAGAAGAAATAAAAAAGGAAACAGAGACAGCTGAAAACAAAAATAGGCGCTCACAGTTCAAACCCATGCTCACGGGAGCTTCGAATCGCTGAAAAAAATTGTGAAAATCCCGCTATCCTACAGATCCAGTTTCCGCATGTGATTGCCTGGCGTCACAACTAGGACTTAATGAGTTACTAAATGGTTTAAAACCGCTGCGTAGTGAATTATAAAGTGCACTTGATAGAACAATAAGCTTTTTATAAGCTGATATCAGCTTAAAAGTTCTCCCCTCCCCTTAAACAAGCATCCACAATAAGCCAAAAAGGTCCCCTTGAACGATGTAACTCAAAGTTGCTAAGAAGAATCATTAGATTACGTTGGGTAAAATATCTCCTCTGACTAAATAGATCAAGCTAATGATAACCCACGATGACAGAATCATATGATCTTGATTGGTTAAACATCATTTAACCACCATTCGTTCCAAGAGAAATGCGGGAAAATCCTTAATCTAATACTATACACTAAGTGCCTAATGACTAGCTTTAATAAAAAAAACGCTCTCTTGTCATTGATACAGATAATTAAAAATAAGCATTGCGCCTATGAGAAATCTGAAACCATAACATGAAGTCTTGAAAAATTAGGGTGAAATATTTCAGTGTATCTTATCAAAAAAAGTCTAATTGCTTCAAAAAATTTTAAACTTGAACCACACGCACTAAAAAAACCGGGTGCAAGCTATGCATGAAAAGTGTAACAAGGCCCAAAGATTGGTGGTCCAGAAGAAAGTGCAATTCATTAGAAATTTTAAGACGTGGATTTAATAACTCTGCAAAGACACTATTTGCATAATGAATTAGCATAAAATCTGCAAAGTGACTTCTTCAGTAAAACATGATGCAATAGATTGCCCTAAATGTCAAAATTTTTAGCATGCAAAGACTAAAGTAATAACAATAATATTAACAAATGAATCACTTTACTATGGATCTGTGCAAAGCAAGTGCATGTAAATGTTTATAAAACGAAATCAATCAAACAAAATATTTGATGGAAAGCTCACATCCTTGTGTTCTTCAAGAAACTTGTCTAGGTAGTTAATCANCTGGGGTTCCAAGTGTACTCCAGTTATATCTTGGTCTACATGAGGGGTTTATTCTTCTTATACCTTTTCCCCAACATTTCCAAAATTGCTCCCACATTCCCTCCCCTTTCTCCTTGTTGTCTTCACCTAGAAAAGCACTCCACGACTGTTCCTACTGCTTGTTGGTTGTCTGGATTCACGTAAAATGTTATCCTAATGTTTTCAATTTGCTAGTTGCCTCCTTGCCACCACCCCAGAGGTCCAAACCCTAACAGAAACCAATTACACCTTGATCCAACCATAATTCCAATGTGTTATTGTTGTTTTGTAGCAATTTCATATTTCGCTAATGTATGTTGTAATTTCAGACTTTAAATCCAATAAAAATATGTATATATCCCTTGGGTGCTTGTTAAATTCTTGTATCAATAATGTTGGACGAGGTTAATGGCACTAAAGTTGAATTTTGTCACTATTCTTTTCAAGATCTAAAAGAATATGAGCTATAAAAGATTTTCCTCTACATGAAACTGAAAAAAAAAAGACTAATTGTCGTCATGTCACACCCTAGCTGGCCACCCTCCCTTTTAGCATCAACCGTGATGTGATAAAGGTGGACGTCTAAATCAAACTAAATTCTCACCAACACTTTTCCTGACTTGCATGATAAAGATTCAGTGGGTAATAAATGAGTTGAAATTAATCCTCCATAGTAAGTTCAAGACGCCTATTTGCAGATTTCTCATAGAGGGCATTGTGTCATTTTCTCTTGATCACAGTTTCGACGGGTCTAGGGTTACAAATAAAAGTTGGTCGAGATTTAAAATTTTTGTGGTAGGTGTTGGGTTAAATTAGTGGTAGAGGTAGGAAGATTGGATTTCGGAAGTTTTAGGTTTTGGGGCTAGGAATTGTGATAGGAATACTTTAGGTATTTTAAGATTTTTTTTTTTAACTTTGGATATATGGCAAGAAAGAGAAATCCCTACAAATTTAGGGTTTGCAGACTATAATACCAAATGACACCAATCTAGAGCTTCTAGAAGGTGTTTGGGAAATGGGTCTGACGAGGAGATAGAGGAATAGTAAAGGAATGAAATTACGGGCAATCAACAATATTTTGGAGGATGGATAATGTTTGCCGGCTGTCCCGACTAAAAATTAAAAGAAATGCCACAAAACAGTGCGGCACAGATGTCGAGAAGAGGTGTCGATCAAAATTGTGGAGTGTATAACAGCGGGACAGCAAACTGGAACCGATAAAAGCAGTTTTCCAGCTGCGAACAGCAGTTAGCTGTGAATTGGACAACAAAGGAGACCACCAAATGTTTGTGATAGATCACCACTTTGATCCTATCAGGCTACACACACACCAGATGAAAGAAATCTAAAAATACACTACTCCAATAGAAAAAATCAGGACATAAAATCTCCAAATAACATAAACCAAATTAAAAATCCCCGAAACCAGAAAATAACAACATATAAATAGTTCCCTCACAAAAGATGAAAATAGAAATAGGGAACTAGAGAAGAAATGAAAAAGGAATCAAAGGCAGCTGAAAACAAAAATAAGCGCTCATTGTTCAAACCCATGCTCACGGGAGCTTCGAATCGCTAAAGGAAATTGTGAAAATCCCGCTATCCTGCAGCTCCAGTTTCTGCATTTGATCTCCTGGCGTCACAACTAGGACTTAATGAGTTACTAAATGGTTTAAAACCCCTACGTAGTGAATTATAAAGTGCACTTGATAGAGCAATAAGCTTTTTATAGGCCGATATCAGCTTAAAAGTTCTCCCCTCCCCTTAAACAAGCATCCACAATAAGCCAAAAAGGTCCCCTTGAACGATGTAACTCAAAGTTGCTAAGAAGAAACATTAGATTAGGTTGGGTAAAATATCTCCTTTGACTAAATAGAGCAAAGCTAATGAGAACCCATGATGACAGCATCATGTGATCTTGATTGGTTAAACATCATTTAACCACCATTCGTTCCAAGAGAAATGCAGAAAAATCCTTAATCTAATACTATACACTAAGTGCCTGATGACTAGCTTTAATAAAAAAACGCTCTCTTGTCATTGATATAGATAATTAAAAATAAGCATTGCGCCTATGATAATCTGAAACCATAACATGAAGTCTTGAAAAATTAGGGTGAAATATTTCAGTGTATCTTATCAAAAAAGTTTAATTGCTTCAGAAAATTTTAAACTTGAACCACACGCACTAAAAAAACTGGGTGCAAGCTATGCATGAAAAGTGTAACAAGACCCAAAGATTGGTGGTCCAGAAGAAAGTGCAATTCATTAGAAATTTTAAGACGTGGATTTAATAACTCTGCGAAGACACTATTTGCCTAATGAATTAGCATATAATCTGCCAAGTGACTTTTTCAGTAAAACATGATGCAATAGATTGCCCTAAATGTCAAAATTTTTAGCATGCAAAGACTAAAGTAATAACAATAATATTAACAAATGAAGCACTTTACTATGGATCTGTGCAAAGCAAGTTCATGTAAATGTTTATAAAACAAAATCAATCAAACAAAAGATTTGATGGAAAGCTCACATCCTTGTGTTCTTCAAGAAACTTGTCTAGGTAGTTAATCACAGCTATCTGTTCNCTACATCGTTGAAAATTGATTTTCAATCTCTGTCGTCAATGTCAACAGTTGAATTATTTAGAAGTTCACCCTGACCACAGAAAAATAATCATCCCATTTACAGGCAGGTCTCTTCAACAACATTCAACGAACCCAAACCACATTATCTTCAAAAACGCATTCCAAACTAAAACATCCTCAATTTCCTCTGGGCCCTAGTTGAGACTCTATCTCCTTTCTCATGAATCCCATACGTCAAGCTGCACTTCCCATTGTGCACCTTACACAAGGCGTACCCCTCTTTCATTCAATGAATGGTAACTAAGGCCCAGAAAAACAGAACACCCAACCTTTCTGAATAGTAATTTCAAATAGGCCAGTCTTCTTTATCGAGAAAAAAAAAACCATCCCTTTCCGGCACAATGAAGTGGGATATTCGGCCAAAAGAATATTGATTTCGAATCAAAGTTTTGAAATTCAATGATAAAGGTATATCCCGTCCACTTGAAAGTTTAGATTAAAGCTCTACTGACATAACTTTCTGCCACCAACTTTATCATCTTTCAATGACAATCAATTGTAGGGTGTCTAGGAAAATAACTATAAGAAAAAAAAATCATTTATTGGAAAGCTGAAATCAGATTTCTTATTAATTAAAAAAATACCTAATTATTTAAAACTTAAAATATTAATGAAGAAAAGGATATTTTTTTAAAATAGTGTAAAATTAACAATGATATCAAGTTAATACATTTAATAAACGTAATATTAGTACACAAGTGTTTTTTATCAAGCAGTTACAATGCGTGAACTAGTTGGGATAGCAATTTTAAAATAATTTTACCAACACTGTCATCACCTTTAGAGCACAAAGTAGCATAGCACAGCACAGCAAATCACTATACAGCACAGCAAAACACAACAGAAGGCAATAAAGCTAAACAAAATTTTAATATTTTGTTAAGAAAGAAAAGCTTATTACAAGTTCAAATACTATATTAAAAAGGTTCACTAGCTGTAATTTTTAAGTCCATTTACCATCAACATATTTTTAACTTCTCAAATAATCATGAGTATTGCTGAAAATCCTATGGATCCGTCATTGTTGTCGGTGACAAGGATGCTTGGTTCGGAGCTTTGCTCGATGAAGTCAATGCTGGAGACTCAGAGAACGCCTCGACACTCTTCAACCTCGAAGATTTCAAAGGATGGTGGAGACGGAGCAACAGCTGAGAAATAGAGCTACGGCAGCGAACTCAAACAGATTAAGTTTGTGACTCTGATACCATGTAAAAATCTGGCGAGAATCTTATTTCTTGCTCATCTTCTAGAATTATACTTTACTACAAGTATATCATAATGAATGAAAAAAAAATAGGAATCCCTCCAAATAGGGAAGTACAGAAAAATAGGAAATATAAATAAATGGAAACACGGTTAGGAAAATATATTCTGAGAGAAGGAAATAAATTCCTTCCAAATCAAGTACGCGGATTGGCACATTCTTATAGAGAAAGACCCACATGTGACCATGAATATGAGTATACTCCAGATTCTATGCATTAACATAAACTAGAGCTTGAATAAGTTTGAACTTGTTGAATAGAACACGAAGTTGTCGTCAAGCTTGAATCCAAACACAATTCTAAAATTAGGTATGAATTTACGTCCAAGCATCTCATACTTACTAAACCTATTAGCCAGCATGAGCACACTCAATTTCTTGATTTTCCAAGTCCTATGAAGAACTTCTATAAATTAGGTTGTGTTGCATAGACATTCATGAAGGACTTAACTTTATACCAATATTCATCTTAATGAGCTAGATAATATACATGATGTGTACTATCTGCACTATTCAATTAACTTTCCTTAAATAGGCTATTAACCAATATGATATGCCTGACTTACATTAATTAAAATCATTCGGTTAGTTAGTTGCCGTAGAAAATTTTTTTGGAACCTTAAGACTTATAAGTATGAATTTTATGTTTTCCTCAACAAATCCACTGTGCGCATAATCTATATATCATCAATTTGAAAGCATTTAGAATTTTCTTCTTTATGACTTCACAATATTCCATCGCTTCATTTTTGCAATGCCAATTTTCAGCATAATTTATATATTATCAATTTTAAGTTCCTTCATTATAGTCATTTCACAACATTCTATTGCATTGCTCATTGTTGGCATGACAACAAGACTAGATTATTTTGATTCACTCACAATATTCTATTGCATTATAAAATAATGATTTATCAGTATACTGCATGTTCCTTGTAGTTCTTGAGATAAAAGCATGAATTGTAATTCATATATTTATTCAATGCATCAAAAAAGTACTAACTAAAATACTCCGTATTTGATAATATTGTTAGAATTAAAGACATGACGTTGATGCACTTTATTTTTATTTTAACATGATTTATCTCCATTTATATATTGTGGACTGATTACTTAATATAGTTTAATATTCTTTATACTAGAATAGAATAAAATCAGAAAAATTGTCTCTCCCCTATCTTTACCAAGCTTTAAGCTATCTAAATGAGATTCTAGTGTTTTTTTTTTGTATATTGTACTTTTCTTTTTCGATCGGGTGTTTCTTGTTAAATGTCTTTTATATACTCATATTATTCTCTAATTAATATATTTAGCTGTTAAAAAAAAAACTTCAATAATTTGTATTTATGTTTACATAGGCAAAATTTTTTATTTTGTCAAGGGAGGCCCAGACCCAATATAGTTACTTCTATATGAAACCGCTGATATAAGTCTACATAAAGTTACCCTCTAGTTCACTTGAAGTGCAATCCATATGCTTTAATTGTTATGCCACTTCCACTTTAAAAAGTAGAGAACTTAGCAGCCCTTGAGGATTCCAATGCTAAGCTTCTTTATATTACTTGAACTCTATAATCATTTTTAAT
Source organism: Phalaenopsis hybrid cultivar (assembly GCA_002079205.1). Lineage (NCBI taxonomy): Eukaryota > Viridiplantae > Streptophyta > Magnoliopsida > Asparagales > Orchidaceae > Phalaenopsis > Phalaenopsis hybrid cultivar. Next base: position 129,302 of record JXCR01051917.1, read on the forward strand.
AATCATTATTTGTGCTACTTTGTTATTTTGACTAAGTCAACAAGCTATCATTTTCAAAGTTATTTTAAACAATTTTTACAAGATATTTAAATTTGTTATTGAGGCTCTGTTATGTTGGTGCCTAAGGGCAATTAAACCTTTATTGGCTCAGCATCAATTTAGTCATTTGTCCTTTATTATTTTTTAATAAAATAGGGCTAATATATTTAGGATAGGGTTATACATCAAATTATGTCATGAGTCTTAGGGTTAGGGTTTCAAAGAAATTTCCTACCTCTTAAATTTTAAGAATTGGGAGAGATCACCTACCTTTTGAATTGTAGGTATTTATCCTTTATGTGTTGTGTTGTTTGTGTTATTGAAGAAAAGAATTTGTTTTGCCCTAATTTTGTGTGAAAATGTGTCAGATCGTAGCAAATTGGTATCAGAGCGTCGATCCTTCTTCGTCGCGTTTGTTGTGAGAAGCCAATAGGATCACGTCCCCTTTGTCGGCCGAAACAGTCGTGTTTCAAAGTAGCCAACAGGGTCGTAGTGTACAAGCGACGCCTTCCATGATCTAGCCACATGGAATAATCGTGATTAGAGCTAGCAAGTAAGAGAACCACAGATCTCCTACGTGGCCTAAGATCGCAATATAAACACTAACCTAAGATTGCCATACAGTGTGGCATGAGCTAGTAGGGAAGAAAATACAAGATCGTGGCGTCCAGAGTCCTACACTAACCTGCATATAGGATATCCATATCACGGTTTTCTGGAGTTTCGCGCGACGTACAAAGATCTGCATTGAACCCACGTACAAGAATTCCATATCGCAGCTTTCTAGAGTTTTGCACGACATCCAGAGATTCGCACTGAGCCCACGTGCAGAGTTCCACGCTGATCGAACCTTGCGATCGGGATCGCGGCACAAGAATTCCTTGCAAATTCAGTGGAAGTCCTCGTGATTGTAAATCATTTTTGGAGTAATGACAATCAAGAAAGTAAATGCCCTTGATAAGAAATTAAAAAAACAGGTGAGCCAAATCAGATCATAAATGGCGGGTTGTTTCTCGTCCATGGAGAGGATATTCACGGCCCTAGAAGAAATTATGAACAAAAACGTGAAGTTTCAAACAAAATCACCTTTGTCGTACATTGCGGGATCAAGCTACAACATCAGAAATAGATGCACACAACAGCAGCCAAAAGAATTTGTGTGACATCAGATCAGTATCATTGCTTTAGGAAAACTAAGAGTTGAAGTATCGAGCGAAGGAATCAGAAGTAGACTCAAGCGACAACACTTTGAAGAAATATGGCAACATTCGAACAGCTAGAACAAACGAAAAAAGGCAAGATCGAATGCAGGAGTCAGGAGCAGATTCGACCAGCATTTTTTGAAGGAAATTGCACAACATCGTAAGGTTTAGAACGTGCAGCAATAAACAAAATGGGATGGCGTGCAATTCAGAGTTAAAGAAGACAGCTTTGAAGAATTTTGGCCTAACAGAATGGGTGGGACCCCAACGAAGTGCTGCGTCCAAATGCCTTTTAGGGCTGTAGCATTCCGTGTGGAAGGCGATTCAAACTAATGATGACAACAAGGCAAGTGGAGAAGAGTAGGGAGAGTTTGTAATGATTTGGGCACTGCAAAGTATTCAAGAGGGAGACAAGACGGAGGTGTTTTCGAGGTGGCCTAAATTTGTGCAAGACATTAGTGACCCCAAAGACTATGATGAGGGTGATTCAGGATGCAGGCCTGAGATTCTTGATCAAATTGCATATCATGGAAGAGATATATGATGCGGAGTTGACAGAGATTACGGGGATCGATAAACTATTGGATGAGTTGTTTGGGGTGGTGATATTCTCCAGGATTGACTTGAAGTCAGGGTAACATCTCGAATGCGATCAATAGATGTGCACAAGACAGCATTTCGAAACAGAGAGGGTCACTACGAGTTTCTAATTAAATAGGAAGGATTGTCAGATGATAACACCAAGTGGGAGTCATACGACCTGAACTAGGAGTAGTTTTTTCTACCTTGAGGAGATGTCTATCGGAAAGAGAGTAATAATATGACGGTGCCTAAGAGCAATTTAAATTTTCTTAGCTTAAAGGTAATTTAGTCATTTTTCATTTTTATTGTTTAGTATAAATATGGATAATATGTTTAGGGTTAGAATTATGCATGACACTTTGTCATGAGTCTTAGGGTTAGGATTTTGGAGAGATTTCATACCTCTCAAATTGTAGCATTTAGGAGAGATCGTCTACCTTTTGAATTGTAGGTATTTATCATTTATGTATGGTATTATTTGTTTTATTGAAGAACCCTAAATTTTACATGAAAATCTGTGTTGAATTGTATAAGGCTTCTAATCCACAATGAGTTCCTTAGGCTTATCAAATTATGCTAAGTTATAAAAAATGATTGAAAAAAATTCTTCATCATATAGATTTTAAGTACTTAACTCCACCTGTGAATCATAAACTAGAGCCAATTAACTGTCTAATTGATCAAAGTCCATTTGTGAGTTAGCTTGGCCTTGGATTGATAAGTGGCTTGCGAGTTGAGCTCAATGAGCTAATAAGCCAAGCTCGTGCTAGTCCTAACTTGATTTGTTAGTTCGTGAGTCAATTCTCTTAAAAAATATTAATATAAAATACAGTCAAAATACATAAGAATTAAAGATTTTATCAATAAATTACTAAAAATACTTAAAAATTTATATTTTACATTTTATATCTAGTGATTTTTTTATCATTTATCTCCTAATTGTTCACTCCATTTATCATTTTATTATAATACTAGCTTGACTTAAAAATGTTTTCTCTCTTTTATGATAAACAAACCAACTCGTAAGCTAACTCAAACTCATAGAATTAAACTCAAGCTTGATTAATTAATCAAGCTCATGTCAAGGGTAACTCGAGCTCAACTCGACTCGTTTACACCCCTATAGACAATAGAATCACACCTCGCTAATGCATTTCTTCCTCGTCATCTCAGTCCAGCTTCTCATATATCTCAATCATCCCTTCTCATTTAGCTATCTTTACTTTATTATCGCATCAAGTAACCATCTTAATTTATAGGACATCAAAAATATTGTGATGTTTCAACCAAGCATTCATCTCCATTGATCTCAATATAACATTGATAATAGTCCTCCATAAAAGCTCCAGATGCATGCTCATCGCATCCCTTCTTTGCTTCAATATATAATTCAATCTAGCTGGCACCACAATATCGATACAGGACAAAAACTATCAGGTTCAAAATGTTTAAAGCATTACCTTTATGTATGCTCATTTGTAATTTGTATATCAGCAGCTTAGACAATTATTAAATACTTCAAAAATAATAAATCCATAAAAAAGAAAGGCACAAATAAAATATTGTAGACCTGCTCACACACATAAAACAATGCAAAAATAACAGGAAAAAGGAAATACAACTTTTTTTTATAGATTCAACATGTGCAGATCAAGGACATCATAGAGTTAAATGAGAACATTTCAAGTTGAAATGTGAAAGAGGTAAATGATGTATTTTTATAACATTAGAAGTTGAAAAGAATTGAAAGATACATAGCACGTACAATTTAACTATATAGCTATTAGTAAATATCTAAAGCAAAGAACAACTAAATAGAAGCCAGCTTTATAAAAGCTGCAATGATGCATTGTACTATGTTAATGTATCCCAACAGAACTTGAAGCACAGCAGAAGCAAAAAATTAGTTAAACAGAGATATACCTTTCAAAAGTGCATGCGTGCCTTCCAAGCCCATAGCTCTAGAGCAATTTAGAGTAATTTTAATGATATCCATAGCTTCACAATGTGGAATGATTAGTTCTGTACATGACTAAAGATGTTAAATATTGAAAAAAAAATGCTAGTATATAAAGAATATTAATCTCCCACATAAATAAAAAAATTATGACAAAATCATAGACNTATGTTAATGTATCCCAACAGCACTTGTAGCACAGCAGAAGCAAAAAATTAGGTAAACAGAGATATACCTTTCAAAAGTGCATGTGTGCCTTCCAAGCCCATAGCTCTAGAGCAATTTAGAGTAATTTTAATGATATCCATAGCTTCACAATGTGGAATGATTAGTTCTGTACATGACTAAAGATGTTAAATATTGAAAAAAAAAATGCTAGTATATAAAGAATATTAATCTCCCACATAAATAAAAAAATTATGACAAAATCATAGACCCACAGCTCATGCAAATAATGAAATTACACAAAATTGAAAAACATTAATGAAATTAGACGCTTAATTCTTGAAGTATGCAGCATTAATCTCATCAAAATATTAGAATAAAGAAAGAAACTACATGTGCTATTTCGTGATGTTGCCAAATCAACTCCCTAACTAAGCCTTTCATGCATATTGCTATTGTTCAAAACCAAAGAAAAAGATGTGCCTATGTTCAAATCTTGGGGGAAAAGGTGAGACCAGATTAAAAAAATATGTAAAATGCTCAACGAAAAAAAAAACAAAATTTATGTGATTCAATGAGATTAATTAGCTTGTCTATAGACGCGCAATGAAAATTTTAGATAAGAATGGTGCATCATAATTTTTCTTCTACACTATGTTTTAAAAATTCTGGGGAAGATAATAAAGGACTAAACATCAAAGGGATTTAATAAATTAGATATTGAGTTGTATTTTCTATTCACTACAATACAAAATTTTCTAGTGCCTTCATACATGCCTCTATCACTAGGGCAATTTTTAGCCATCTAGTCAAAATAAAAAAGTCATAAATTGATCAATATTAGAATCAGGCAATTCATAAAAAATTAGAGTGAGCCTACAACTGTTGAATCTAACCAATTCTAGCCAGTCAAGTGAGAATATGGTTTTGAATATGGAACAAACCAACCAAAAGACCAATTTACAGTTGAACCATCAGGCCGACCAATCCAAACAAAATTTTAAAATCATTTGAAGTTCAATAATAAATGTTCATTATCAATGTCTTTGACAATTGCCACTTACCCCTCATAAATACTCTCCAAAAATAATTCAAACTTTCCCCCCAACCCCCTCCTCTTATTATCAAATTTCTGGGAGAGTGGTATTTGTGAGGAAGTTCTTATATAACATTCCCACAAGGAAAGAAAAAATCTACATTACCCGCAATAACATTTAGAATATTTCTTTTTCTACAACAATGCTATAGGTAGGATTGTGCATTTCGTTTGTTCAATTGGATTGGTTGAAATTTTTGTTAAACCAATAAAACCGAACAAAATTACAGAAAAAAAGAGTTGTCTAACAAATATGCAGACCAAATCAAACTGAATTGCAATATAATGTAGTTTATTTCGTTTGGTTTAGTTAACCAAACTTTTATTCCGAATAACAATGATAAGGAAAAATTACCTATTCAAGATCATGATCATAATGATAAAATCACAAGGAATTCTATAACAGCAACAAATAAAAATAAAGATAAAAAAATTGAAATCAATAAATCAATTTATGAAACCAAAGTTCAAGCCTTACAAGTTTTTTAGACATTTAACTGTTTTTTTTTTTTTTCAAACCGAACCCATAATTGTAATCCATATAAATTTTAATCTGAAACCAAAAATTGAACAATGATTTCATGAACTAAACCAAATATATTAGGTTGGGTTCTCTCTTTCATTTAAGCCAATATTGCACAACCCAAGATATACCCAGTTTCGAGCTCTGCTCCAAACAGACCCAATAACACTCTACAAACGGACCCTAAGACAAAATAGTCCAGGCCTATTTGCTCAAAATGTAATACAAATATCAATTGAGACGAGAAAGCTAATCATATTCAGAAACCATACCAAGGTCCCAAACCATCCAGCATAAAACTTCAAACAATCTTTTCAGAGAACAAATGCTAATCAAACCGCACCTTCATTGCAAGTAACTATAATTCTAGGTCTCAACCAGCCAGGAAGCCCAATAAACCGGGCAATCTTTGTCCAGCTTTAGAGGAATTATACAGCATAATTCCAAAAATTACACAGCTAAAAATTAAACAATCGATTTCCTGAGAAGATAGCCATCTCTGACAGTTTTTTTCATTTTACAGTGGCCATCAGGCCAGCGTATTATACCGCATCAAGCAAGAATAAAGAGTAACAACATGCAGAATAAAAAAATCATTGAAATGCAATGTGCAGTGGCCAGTAAAGGAGAGCGACTGTACCTTGGGCAAGGCGGGAGGCGGAGACGCCAATGATAGACAAAAGAGTTGTGTAACCAGCGGAGATAAGTTTCTCTTTGTGAGAGGAAGCGACGGGGAGGGCAGAAACCTCCATGGGAACCGAATGGGATCTCCTTTTCGTCGAAGAATTATTACATCAGTACTCCCCACGTAAGTACACGTAGAGCTGTAATGAAAAGCCGCCGTTTAGATGATTGGTACACTAACGCTAGAGAATATCTTATTCATGTGTTACTCAGATAATAATAATTGAATAACATGAGGAGAATATTTTATTATCGGGTCGATCACCTCCACGAAGGTGTGTAGCCAATAAAAATGCGCCACCTGTAAAGGACGGTCCCACTTTCCACTTCATTTTTCAAAATAAAATTAAAATAAATATTAAGATTAAGTGGCCCGGCCCGATGAATTACCCGAACCTTTTTTACTTTTACCGAATCACATTTTAACTTCACACAGNAAAATATTACATTACACGTAGAGTTGTAATGAAAAGCCGCCATTTAGATGATTGGTAGAGTAACGCAGGAGAATACGTTATTAAGTGTTACTTTAATGATACATAATAACACCTGAATAATATGAGAGTAATATTTCTTGTATTATCAGGTCGATCACCTCCATAAAATAATTTCATTGAACTCTGCACATAATGAGTCCGGATATAATATTTTCTTTTCGTCTGCCCCTCAAGGCTTTGAAAACTATTAGCGCATTCACAAGCACTGAAGAAATGAAAGCGTGCGCAGAGTTGCGTACATTTTAGCTTATTCGGAGGGTACCCTCCGAATAAGCTAAAATGTACGCAACTCTGCTTTCCGTACGCAAATATTTTTCTTGGCACTGGCGCGGTGTAACCAGTGTTCTTATAAAACACCACATGCATAACACCTAAATTTTATTTTTTTAATTTGTATCACCCAATCATTTCTTCTAATTCTATATATATATATATATATAAAATTGAAGTNTCACTAGTACAACTGTTGAATCTAACCAATTCTAGCCAGTTAAGTGAGAATATGGTTTTGAATATGGTGCAAACCAACCAAAAGACCAATTTACAGTTGAACCATCAGGCCGACCAATCCAACCAAAATTTTAAAATCATTTGAAGTACAATAATAAATGTCCATTATCAATGTCTTTGATAATTGCCACTTACCCCTCATAAATACTCTCCAAAAATAATTCAAACTTGCCCCCCAACCACCTCCTCTTATAATCAAATTTCTGGGAGAGTGGTATTTGTGAGGAAGTTCTTACATAACATTCCCACAAGGAAAAAAAAAATCTACATTACCCGCAATAACATTTAGAATATTTCTTTTTCTACAACAATGTTATAGGTAGGATTGTGCATTTCGTTTGTTCAACTGGTTTGGTTGAAAATTTTGTTAAACCAATAAAACCAAACTAAATTACAGAAAAAAAGAGTTGTCTAACAAATAAGTAGACCAAATCAAACTGAATTGCAATATAGTGTAGTTTATTTCGTTTGGTTTAGTTAACCAAACTTTTATTCTGAATAACAATGATAAGGAAAAATTACCTATTCTAGATCATGATCATAATGATAATATCACAAGGAATGCTATAACAGCAACAAATAAAAATAAAGATAAAAAAAGGGAAATCAATAAATCAAGTTCAAGCCTTACAAGATTTTTAGACATTTAACTGATTTTTTTTTTTTTCAAACCGAACCCATAATTGTAATCCATATAAATTTTAATCTGAAACCAAAAATTGAACAACGATTTCATGAACTAAACCAAATATATTAGGTTGGGTTCTCTTTTTCGTTTAAGCCAACTATTGCACAACCCAAGATATACCCAGTTTCGAGCTCTGCTCCAAACAGACCCAATGACACTCTACAAACGGACCCTAAGACAAAATAGTCCAGGCCTGTTTGCTCGAAATGTAATATAAAAATATCAATTGAGACGAGAAAGCTAATCATATTCAGAAACCATACCAAGGTCCCAAACCATCCAGCATAAAACTTCAAACTATCTTTTCAGAGAACAAATGCTAATCAAACCGCACCTTCATTGCAAGTAACTAAAATTCTAGGTCTCAACCAGCCAGGAAGCCCAATAAACCGGGCAATCTTTGTCCAGCTTTAGAAGAATTATACAGCATAATTCCAAAAATTACACAGCTAAAAATTAAGCAATCGATTTCCTGAGAAGATAGCCATCTCTGGCAGTTTTTTCATTTTACAGTGGCCATCAGGCCAGCGTATTATACCGCATCAAGCAAGAATAAAGAGTAACAACATGCAGAATAAAAAAATCATTGAAATGCAATGTGCAGTGGCCAGTAAAGGAGAGCGACTGTACCTTGGGCAAGGCGGGAGGCGGAGACGCCAATGATAGACAAAAGAGTGGTGTAACCAGCGGAGATAAGTTTCTCTTTGTGAGAGGAAGCGACGGGGAGGGCAGAAACCTCCATGGGAACCGAATGGGATCTCCTTCTCGTCGAAAAATTATTACAACAGTACTCGTAAGTACAGGTAGAGTTGTGCGGAGTCGATGAAATTAAGCCGGAGTTAGAGATTCGGTCCACTAACACAAAAACACAAAAATATAAGAGAATAAATTATTCTGGTGTTATTATATGTTATTCAGCTGTTATTATATTATCAAAAATATTATCGGTATTATTATAACACAATAACACATCAATAATATTTGAATAACACATAATAACACATGAATAATACACAATAACACCTGAATAACACGAGGGGAATATTTCTTGTGCTATCGGGCCGATCACATCTACGGCATAATTTTATTGGACTTCGCATGTAACTCAACGTGCGAAGTCCTGATGTAATATTTTTTCCTTTTCGCCTGCTCTTCAAGGCTTTGAAAACTATTAGCGCATTCACAAGCATTGGAGAAATATTTGCGAAATATTTACGTACGGAAAGCGTACGCAGAGTTGCGTACATTTTAGCTTATTCAGGCATATGCAAATATTTCTCCAGGCACTGGTGTGGTGTAACCAGTGTTCTCATAAAAAAACACATGCATAACACCTAAATTTTTTTTTAAACTTGTATCACCCAATCATTTCTTTTAATTCTTAATATATATATAT
>JXCR01051925.1:2137-39984 GCA_002079205.1 Phalaenopsis hybrid cultivar
ATATATATATATATATATATATATTTATATATAATAATAATATTATTATAATATAATAATAATTGTTATTTAATTAACGTCTCTCCGCACCTTTTCGTCAAACACATTATCGTAGCGAAATGAACTTCTCCCCTAGGTAAAATTGACGTTCTGAATGCACTGGTGTGGTCAGTTTCGTCGTTCGGTGTCGTTTTGACCACTTTTTTCAACAATTTGGGTCAAAACGATAATTTGCGCATTTTTACCTCGCCCGTGAAATTGTGGTGTAACGAACGTCCGTCATAAGTGGAATCGACATTTCAGACTCACTCGCGTGGTCCGTTTCGTCGTCCGGGGTCACCTGAACCACTTCGTCAAGTGATTGAGCCAATTCAAGCCAAAATCGTGCACGACGCGCTACATAATATTTTTCGGCCCGATCGGAATCATCTGATGTGTCAAATGCTAATCGGACTTCGCCCAAGAAAAAGTCAAAGCCTAGCAAAATGACATCGGCTACATGCCCCTCAACACGTGCCGAAATGTCTGAAATAGATATCTTGCGCTGCAGGGGAACTCATTTTCATAAAGTACGACCCTGATGCACTCGAGTGGACTTCCAATACACTTGACATAAAAAACTGATGTCAACAAGTGGATCACTACAAATTTTCCAATATGAGCTCAAAAAACTTAATTCTTTAGGGTGCATTGGATAGGTTGAAAGACATGATTGTTCATTCATAAAGACCAATTTTTTAGAAGATGGTGACGCAATACAACTGATCTAAAAGATCGTCGAGTCGCGGTATTGGAAACTAATATTTGATTGTAATTTTATTAATGGCACGACTGTTAATGCACATCTGCCAGGAGCCATCCTTCTTGGGTACAATGAAGGAGGGGATGACAAATGGGCTGGTGGTTTTGCGAAACAACCCTCTCTTTACAAGATCCTGCACTTGGCGTTGGAGTTCCTCATACTCAGTGGGTCGTAATTGATAAGTTGGTCTTTTGGGTAGAACTGATCCTGATATGAGGTCAATGACATGTTGGATGTCCAGCAGTGGAGGTAATCCGTCAGGGAGATTGTAGGTCATGACATCTTGGAAATCGTGTAGGAGTGGTTTAAATTCTGTGGGTATTTCATTTTCCTGTCCGGTATCTTTTGGGAGGACTAGGGCTAGTGCTATTGGTGCAGTGCAGACTGATTGTAAGAAGGTGGCCCGTGAGATTAATGCGTCGTGGCCCACACATCTTGTATAGGTAATAACATGAAGTGTTTTTCATCATTCTTCAATTTGTAGGTGTTTTTGGAGCCATTGTGCTGTGCTTTTTGGTCGAATTGCCATGGTCTCCTTAGAAGAATGTGACATGCGTCCATTGGGACTACATTACATCACACTTGTCGTTGTAGTTGGTTGCCGATTGAGAATTCAACTACATTTTGTTGATAAACAGGAATCTCATTCCCCCTTTTGAGCTAGGTGAGAGAGTGGGATCGCAGATGGTTTTGTGTGGCTAAACCTAGCCTTTTAACCATTAGGGTGGAGGAGCCTTTTTTGGAACTACCTCCATCGATGATTAAGCTACAGATTTTCCCTTCGACGGTTTTTGCAGTACGAAAGATGTGTCGTAGCCATGAAAGGTCTCTTTCGAGTTCAGGCTGGAGGATCCTTCATATGACCAATAGTTCGCCTTCATCTCCCAGGAGGGGCAGTGCTTCTTTCGAAGCATCTTCAGATTAGGCTTCTTCGACTTGTTCGACTTCCTCAATGATGCCTTTTTCAGTAAATGAGATGGGTGGTGGGGCAATTGGCAATGATGTGGTCGTACTTGTGGCTCCTAAAACATTTTTGTGCAGGAATTGTCTCATGGGAACTTCCCTTTTCGGGTTTTGTGCCGCTTGGGGTGGCTTTCGTGAGTCCTGGTAGTGACTTGCTAGCTTCAGTCATGGTTTTGTTGGTAAGTGTGATTTGTGTTGATGGTTTGTTTGTCGATTGCTGGCAGAAGGAGTTTTGAGATTTAACTTATTTTTATTGTTGTTTTAGTTTTAATGAGAGAGTCTGAACATCGTTTGGTGTCCAATATGGCTGGAGTTCCACAATGTTGCTAATTGCGGGTTTAAACCCTTGAAATAGTGGGTTATCGTGTGCTCCTCTTGTTCAACCAGGTTGATGATCAAATTGTGTCGTGAATTCCTCGATCGATAGATCACACTGTTGTAGGTTGTGGAATCAGAGGAACTGTCTTGACATTAGCGGTGTGGAAAATTTTTCGTTTGCATTGCATTTTTCATTTTGGCCCACTTAGTGTTCTTGTCATCCCCGCTGCATTGTCGTTGCAATTGCAAGTTGTCCCACCATAGTGACGCGCTTTTCTTTAGTTTGATAGTGGCAAGATTAACTTGTTTGTCCTCGAGAACCACCCCCTTGTAATCAAAGATCCACTCGATCGGTTGCAACCAATCGATGAAGTCGTTGGGGTCCATACTTTCGTCGAATTCCGTAGGTTCATTTTGATGTTGAAATTGTGATGGGTGTTCCACGTGGGCTCCTTGCGTGGTCTTCTATGATAGTGAATGCCAAAACGGTGGGTGATATTTGTCATTGTTGACATTATCACGGCGAACAGATTTAGGTCGTCGTTGCAATCTCATCTTTAACTCTTGATGTCACAGTCGAGAGTGACGTCGCCTTGAGTCCCGTCGTCCATCTCAACCAATCGTTGTTGTAAGTGGTGAATTTCTTATTGAATTTCTTCCGGGGTTGGATTCGGGGCGTGTCGACGTGCTGGCATGATTGAAAGTGTTTTGGGAAAGAGACAAGAGAAGGAATGAGAAGTCAAAAAGAGAAGGCAAAAAAGAGAAGAGGGAAAGGAGAAGAGAAAAAAAGAATTTTGGTGGATTGGGTCGGGGCTAATGCTATGTAACCCTAAGATGAAACTAGGGTTGTGCTAGCTCTGATACCAAATGATGTTGGAGTTAACCCAAACCACGACTCAAATGACACAATTTTATTGTTATTTTTGAAGAAAGTACAACATGAACTCTTGGATGAAAACCAACACAAACATGCAACCATAAAATAAGAAGCAACTACTCAACAATGAATACTAAAGAGGGCATGAATAGTCCTGGATAGTGTCGGTTGGTAGTTGATACTCCACTGGGAGGGTCGGAGATGTGCGGGTGGCGGTTAGAGGATATCAGAGCGAGCGTCAGTGCTGGAGTGGTGTTGGGGACGGACTGTGGATACAACAACCTGTTGGAATGGGCGCCAGGAGGGATGGTGAATGTTGTAGGGAAGATCTGATAGATAGGGAGGGCGCAGGAATGAAAGGAAGCAACTAGAAAAAGGTGGGTGGAACATGAAGGTGTTGCGAGTGACTGGGGAAGGCACAAAGAAGGCCGACATCGTCCGAGGAGAAGCTGGGCAAGAAGGGAGGGACCCACAGCCGGCCGGAGGGGGCGTAGGAACGGGTGGCAGCGATGGTAGAGTGGGGTAATCACCACATAAGACGAGATACAACCAAAATACCTCTCGCCGTCCTCGGGAGGGGAACATCATCGTGGCAAACCTGAAACCAAAAAACACAAAAAGCTTATTAGACTTAGGAAAACCAAACATGCATAAATAGAATGCGAAGAGGGATTAGTATATAGGCAAGTTCCTCAAAAGGAAGGAGGTGAAAGAAATGGAAGGGAGAGAGGATTCACATGAATCGGAGATAGGATGAGCGGGGGAGGGCTGAGCAGATGAGTGTGATAAAAGGGGGGAATGGATCTGCCGGTTTAGTGTGAAGGCTGGACTGGCAAAATGAGGCGCTTGGCTCGACGGGAAAATCAGCCTCGTGTCAGCAAGTCTCCGAGTTAACTAACACTCCAAAATTTGGAGAGCACTCTTTATCAAAATTATTTTTGAAGCTTACTTATCGGCTTAAATTTGCTTTTAAGATTTGTATTTGATTAAATGGGGAATGTGTGGGGGCGGAAGTAAAATACATTAATTTCTCATAGCTCAATTATTCTGGGTCAACTAGTTGACCTGATTTGCCACTGCCGCAAAGGACAAAGTTATAATGTCTATGGCTTGAATAAAAACTATGGTTGCCTCATCTCAGGTATTCAAAGCATATTGGGGTGAAAGTGTGTCAAAAACTTACTTTCAAGATTGGTTTTGACTCATTTGTTATTAGATAACTTGCTATAACAACTTGACAGAGTGGTTTAGTGGTGTGCCTCAATGCCACTTATGATTCAGTGGTATTAAATATGGCTACTACGCGCAGAGGCATGGCGTGACATTTGTTATTGATGAGTTTTTGGTTGACTCGAAGAAAGAAGTCTAAAACACATAAATGTTTATTTGGTTTTATTAGTGCTTCATGATCAAATTATGGCTTGCTCAAGGTTTTGATTGGTGAATTGATAACCCCAAAATTATATTTGGCTGTTTTAAGTCATTATAAACTGGACAAAGGATTGAGTCTTACATTCTTGTGAAGACCCATTAATTGGAGTTTTGCTTTATAGGTTTTCTTGTTTTATACTACTCTAGTCATTTTTGTTGACTTGATAGTCTTGCACGTTTTCCTTGGCTTTTTTTATTAGGATGTGGCTTAAATCTTTGGGAAGGTGCATCAGCTACTCAAGTTAGTGCCTTTGTTGTTAACTCTATTATGGTTATATCTTACATCTATGAAAATACCTAGGAGTAAAACTTAATTGGATGGGCTTGTTAGCTTTTATATCAACCCTATAAATTGTTTTAGGGCTTACATCTTGGGGAAGATCCAAAAGATGAGGCTTCTAACATCAAGGATGAGGAAGATCCATATTGGGACTTTCAACCTCAAGGGCGAGGACAACACAACTGAGACTCAAAACATTGAATGGAGATAATAGTCGACAATTTTAGCTTACAGTGTCATAGTCGCTTGGAATCTTGATTAATTAGAAATTAAGAACCTTAAATTCANGATCCATATTGGGACTTTCAACCTCAAGGGCGAGGACAACACAACTGAGACTCAAAACATTGAATGGAGATAATAGTCGACAATTTTAGCTTACAGTGTCATAGTCGCTTGGAATCTTGATTAATTAGAAATTAAGAACCTTAAATTCAAGCTTCTTTCTGATCTGCTTAATTGACTAGGTTGTCACTATTTTTATTTAAATTAAAGCCTTCAAGGCATTATTGTAATTTGATCTTTGAAAGGGTATTTTTCTATCTTTCATCGTTAGAGAGATATTTTGTAACATGTGCCCTTAGTATGATATAATATCCTCCTTGGTTTATCCAGGTATTTACAGACCTTTTGGTTGTGTTTATGACCTTTTAGATGCCTTAAGCACACCATATGTTTTTCAATACATTGAATCATTTTTTGGTGTGCTAGCATTTAGTATTTGTGAGTTCTATATATCATATAAGATCACATTAACACTTTTGTAACTTTTGTAATTTAAATATGTCGTGAACGATTTAGTGTTTTGACATCTTTATTGATGCATTGGTTCACTTTTTAGTATATTGTTATGTTTTTTGTGCACTGACACAAATTGTTACAACCCGGTTCGAGGTTTGGAAATTAGCTTAGATAGGAACAGACGATCGGGCGTTGAAAATTAAAATTTTCTATATTTATTTTCTATAATTAACTATTAACGAATGAAAGAGTCATTAATTAAATTAAATTAAAGCAGTATATTTAAATTTACATAGGTACGGTTTTTTTTCATTTTCTATAAATATTATCTCTTTTATTGTTCATTTTTATTCAATGAAATTAATCTAAAAAGTTAGTTTAAAAATAATAGTGAACTAAAAATGCTAGTGAAAACTCATATTCCTAAATTACAACAATACAAAAAAAAAGCTAAATGCATTCTAGCTAAACTTCTAATAAATAAATAAATATTAACATTTGAGATGCTATCAATGAATCTTACTGTGTCAATAGCCTATCAATATCATTATATATTTATACAATCATCATAAGAGTAATGTCCAAAAATTATATCTCTTAAGATACTTCAATATCAATAATATTTTTTTTATACGTGCACCAGTACCTTAGTATTTTCTCACTAGTTTCATAAAGGGGTGATTTCATCATAGTCAATTATGCACATACAAACATACAATAACACTACATATTAATAAATATTCATTTTCATTTGCATAATAATCAATATTCTTGTACAAAGTTTAATAGCTACAAACTAAGCACACATGTCATTCTTACAATATGAACAAAATTCATTTGAATCATAAATCATGGGTATGCAGTACGAAAACAATAACATTAAATGCATGCGGTCGAGAAGAAATAAAATATTATCATAGTATAAGAACTTCAGTACTCACCTGGATAATAGAAGATCTGCTTGCACTTAACTTGTATTACTTCTATTAAGTTATCACCTATAAATTTTTAAATATTCAATTATTATGTTTTTATTTAATTATCAAACATTCTTGTATTATGCTATTAAGATTTTAATGCTTTAAACTTTAAGTTTGATTAAAAAAATATTAAATATTATTAATTTATTCAAAAATACATTTAAAATTAAAATTTTAACATTTATCTGGTACTTGAATTAAATGGACTTAAGTTAAAAGTTTAGTTAATAAACTTATAAATATAATATAAATTAATATAATATTTATTTAATAACTTAATTAATTAAATTCTTTTTAATCTTATTCTAAGTTGAAAAAACCTACCTTGCCCCGAACGCAAGTTCTCCCTTTCTTCTTCGGCTTGATCACCTCTACATGCGAGAAATCCGTATCAAAAGCCTGGCTTCGACTTTCTCTCCCACATGAACGCACAAACTCAATCCTTCCTCCTCCGGATGCTTCTTCCTCTCCTCTTCATTTTTGCTGGTAGGTTAGGGCACAAGATCTCTTCCGCCGCTCCTTCCTCCTCCTATGCTCGACAAAGATCTCGTCTGTTGCCTTCGACTATAAGAGAGCCCTAAATTGCATCGTTCGACTCTCCAACAAGTAACTCTTGTCTCTGTCGCATCTTCTATGTGAGATTTGTACACCAAAGTATCCATTCGGCTTCCCTACAGTCTCGCTTCACCTCCCCCCTCGTCGACTTTCTGATTGTTCGATTTTTTCTCTTTCAGCTTCCTTGACTTCTTACTTCCACTTCTTCATCTCTCTCACTTCCTCGTCGGGCTGTTCATTTCTTCTTCCCCAAGTAACTGAAATGGTACTTTACACAAATGACAATACATTGTTTATCATTTAAAGTTACTTTGGTTATCCATAAGAGTCTTCCATTTCCTAAAAAGTATATAGTGTCTTAGTGCTTAACTTGTTTTTTAATATTAATTTCGTCAATCAGCATATCGATACATTTCTAAAAAAGCTATCACGTGCTTCTATGAAATAATGAGAATAATAAATTGTATGAGTTATTTGTGCACATGCATGTAGTTTGTATTTTTCTTTTATTATGGGGTTTGTTGTCAACGCTCTTTAGTTGTCGTTGCATAGGGATATTTATGAATGCAACGTGATATTCTTGCAAAATTGATCTCCTGGTTGGACCCAGAGACACTGACTCGATGGATCGTTTTATAATTGCTGTGAATGTCACATTGCACTTATTGACATATTTCATTTTGGATGAATTGATTTAAGATATTTAGAGGGACTATGTCGAATGTTGAATTCTTAGTTTGTGGTTGAAGTACATTGCTATCGTATGGTCCAATAAATGTATATTTAATAATTGATCTTAAAATATTTTTAATCTTAAATTATAATATATTATTATTAAATATATAATTAAATGATTTTTAGTTAATCATATATATTTAAGTAATATATCATATATAATATGAGCTATGTATCATTGAGTTTACTATCAAGTATTTAACATACTATTTGTTGAATAAAAAATAAATTAATCATAAACATAAATTAACAAGTTGAATTTTGTTCAAGTTTTGTTCATTTAACTTTTGAGTGAGTTAAAAAATATTCATATTTATTTATTTAATAATTTAAATAAACTTCGAGTATGAATCGAGTTAAGTTCAAATTTTTTGTCGAGCGCACTGGTTTGCTTACAGCCCCACATATCGACTCTAAATAAGGAAATCGTATAAACCCCATGGGAGGGTACAAGCTGAATTTTTTAGAAAGAAAATCCAATTACTAGAAGTATTATTTTTTGTATTAACTCCAATAAGATTGTTAGAGCATCTAAATCCAATAAAATCATCTAATTATTATCAAAGCTATTGAAACATAATTAGTGCAATAATTCACTATTCACCTAAGGAATACATTACTGATAAATTTTACTAAGTAATTTAACCTTAACAACCTTTTAAAGGTTCCTGAAATATGAGCCTAGAAGCTCTCCACTAGATGATGCATAACTAATAATATTCAAATTTTCAAAGGATGGGCTTGGTTTTGTAAGAAATAAACTCACTAGGTGAAATTCTATCGAACAAAGTATAGACCACAATACATAGGACATAAATATGAACAAAGAAAAAAATAGAAGAAAAAAGTATTATGTCATGATAGTTGCAGAACGTGCATAAAAGACAAGATTTTAAACTTAGGAATCAGGTAAATATGCTTATCATACAACAATGTTCATATAAAATTATCCATGTAAAGCCAATTACACTGTCTTCATATGTGGAAAGTAACCCTTGAAAACATGCCGTTATTATTCATGCATCAATAACTCGATGATCATTTCATCATTTTGTTTATATATATAAATATATACTTTGTGAACTCAATATGTACCGTGCATTAGATAAGTTTAGTTATTGTAAGCTGTCTAGGCCAATGAACTCGAAAAACTTTTACAGCAAGCTGTAAAATATGCTGTCGAATAATATTGCGTGCTCAGGAATCATAGTACTGCATAAAAAAACTGCATAACTTAATTTTCAAGAGAAGTATGAATGCTGAATAATGGCCATTTCTAATCCTACTTTCTAAACAACTCCTTTTCATTTTGCGATGTTTTATTTCAGGTTTTATCACGTCTCTCAGAACTTGAGACCACTTTGAATGCTGGTATCCATCATAGAAACCAGGCATTGAGCTCAATTGGTTGCCAACTTTGGAGGTGGACAATGATGGTAATTTCTTAGGGCTTTGTAACAGATTAATTGGTTCTTGTTGAATTTGAAATTTGGAAAAAAGGCAACCTGATTTTTTATTAATTATTTAATATAGATATTCATCCTTGAGTAGAGATTTCTATTTTATTTTCCCAGGTTAAGAAGGAGAAATCTGTCTATGACACTTTAAACAAACTCAATTTTGATGTTACCAAAAAATGCCTTGTTGGTGAAGGATGGTGTCCTGCATTTGCTAAACCTCAGGTTTGCTATCTCGCACATAATTCTTATGTAATTACATATCTCACGCCTAAACTTTCATATTCACACAAATAGCACTCAAATCTTTAATATCACATCAAAATAGCACAATTACCACTTTTAAGAGGTCAAATATACCTTTTCATGCATACTATTGGAGCACTAAAGTTTCATGCATGTAAAAACATAAAATTAGGTGCGAGATAAGTAAATACATAAGAATTGTGTGCTACGCATACATTTCCCTATAGTTTATTGTTTTTTTTTTCTTTCAAAAAATGTCAATACTGTTTGAAATTTTAGAAGTCTTATTTCTAATCAGATGAAGTAATGGTGATGCTAATTTTGCCCCGTTTTCTATCTCATCATAGATCAAAGATGCGCTACAGCGTGCAACAATTGACAGCAACTCACAGTTGGGGATAATATTTCATGTGATGGAAGCGACAGAATCACCTCCAACATATTTTAGAACCAATCGATTTACTCATGCTTTTCAGGAAATAGTCGATGCATATGGGTGTGTCTCTATCCATTTTCTTGCAAATAGTTCATGCTTAATATTTTGAGTGTAAAGTGCCAAAGTAGTTCCCTGATGTCTACATGAGGTCATTTTTGTCCCAGAGTATAAAAATGCTGAATTAGTCCCCGAACTCTTTAAAATGGAGCTGAAATGGTCCTTTGTTGGGACTATTTCAGCCCATTTTTAAAAATACTTGAGGACTAAATGGGCACTTTTATAAACTTTTGGACTAAAATAATCACCTGCAAAGAGTTAGGGGACAATTTTGACACCTTTTTCTATTTTGATATAAAGTATACTTTTTTATATCTACAAGTAGGTACAAATCAATTTTAAACTAATGAAACTTCCATTATTGATTAATAGCCTACTCTTGCAGTGTTGCGAGATATCAGGAGGCAAATCCTTCTGTTTATTCAGTTGTAACGTTTCCTTTCCTTTTTGCGGTAATGTTTGGTGATTGGGGCCATGGAATATGCTTGTTGCTTGCAGCACTGTTTCTTATAATCCGTGAAAGGAAACTTGGATCTCAGGTATATTTTATTGGGTAAAATAAATATTTTTTAATTTCATTTAGAAATATAAAATTAATTTGGTATACTCTAGAATTCCTTTATTTTTTTATTGGGGCATTTAAGTACATATCACACAATTTGTTAGGTTTGATAATAGAGCGAAATAATCTTATTGAGCAACAAAAGGGGTATAAATACATGATACAAGGGGTATAGGAAAGTAAAGATAGAATACCAAAATCTTTTCTAATACATCTAAAAATGAAAAGGAAAAACATAAACTAGGAAATACATATAAAAAGAAATAATAGGAAAAACAACACAATAAATAGAAGAACCTTCTAATATCTTCTAATACATAAATGAATCTTCTAATATCTTCTAACTCCCCCTCAAGTTGAAGCATAGATGTTTATTGTGTTCAACTTGGATTTGAAGTTGTCAAACAAAGGTCGAGAAAGATTCTTTGTGAGTGTATCTATGAGTTGAGCACTGGATGAGACAAATGAAACACAAGTCGCCCCAAAATCGAGTTTCTCCTTGATGAAGTGACTGTCAATCTCTACATGCTTTGTGTGGTCATGCTGAGCCGAATTATGAGCAATACTAATTGCAGCTTTATTATCACATAACAGTTGTAGAGGAGCAGAGACTGGCATACACAATTCACGGAGCATGATGCGTAACCAAATCGCTTCACAGATTCCAAAACACATGGAACGAAACTCGACTTCTGCACTGCTTCAGACAATCGCCGACTGTTTCTTTCTTTTTCAGGTGACAAGGTTTCCCCACACGAATAAACAATACCCTTAGGTATATCGTCAATCATAGACAAACCCGAACCAATTAGCATTAGTATAAACTGTAATAGAACGAGTGATGTGGTGCGAGAATAACAAACTTGAGCACGGTGTGCCTTTTAAGTAGTGGAGGATCTGGTGGACAATTCCGAGATGATGCTCATAGGGGTCTTGCATGAACTGGCTTACAATACTTACCTGTGGCAAATATCGGGGCACGTATGGGCGAGATAAATTAGTTTCCTTACAAGGCACTGGTAGCGTGTCTTGTTCACTGGAATAATATTGGAAACATAGCCAATTTCTCATTGGGGCCCATTGGAACAACCACTAGTATGTAAAGTAGAAGGTTGGTCTCTGTCAATAAGTCCATCACATATTTTTGTTGGGAAAGTCGAATGCTCTGAGAGGACCGAACAACTTTCATGCCTAAGAAGTATCGGAGAGACCCCAAGTTTTTCATTTCAAATGATTTGGTGAGGATGCCTCTAAGAGATTCTAATGCTGGCCCGTGCTTTATCGCGTTCAAATGTTCTATTGAAGTTAAATTTAATGTTGATGATCACCAACAACCAATTGCTTTATTTCTCCGAGGAAGATTAACAGTATCACATATATGATTTCATAGAAGGACATTCATCTCATCCATTATTGTAGTCTTCCAGGAAGGGTCCGCTAATGCTTTCGTAATAGTAGATGGAAAACGATGATCAGTTAAAGAAGTGACAAATGCTTTGTAGGTTGGCGAAAAGCTGTGGAATGAGACATTTTTTGCCATGAAATAAAGAGAGCGTGCCTGGTTGGGATATTAGGACTAGGGTTGTAAACGAGCCGAGCTTGAACGAGCCCAGGCTTGGCTCGTGTTCGGCTCGTTTGAAATTGTTCGTGTTCGAAATCGGTTCGTGTCGAAAACGGCCCGTGAACAGTGTGTTTGTGTTCGGCTCAAAATTAGTTTTGTTAAAATTAAACTGAAAAAATAGATGTAGAGTGCTGGATTCAAACCTGAACCAAACGTATACAAAACAAGGTGCATAACCAAAATACCATAAGAGCAGTTACGATTTAAACTTATATATAAATATATATAATATATTATTATATAAATAATATGTGTAATGTATTTTTATATAAATAATTATATTTTTTTTTCGAGCTAAAACGAGCCGGGCACGAGCAAACAAAGAGTTGTTCGTGTTCGGCTCATTTGTAATTCGAGCTTTAAAAACTTGTTCGTTTTCGACTCATTTCCTTAACGAACGAGCCGAACACGAGCTATTTAACGAGTCAAACACAAGTTGTTCGAGAACAACAAGCTTTTTTTACATCCCTAATTAGGACGTGTCTCAATCGAGGGTTTGATGTAACTCACATCCTCATTCAGAGCGGGAGAGTAATGGTATAACTCACCTTTTCATTCGGAGCACGAGTAATCTCCATGAGTGTAGTGTCGGGGATGTTGGCTGGGGCAGATTCCAAGTTTTGTAAAAGGGTAGCAGGCTCAAGAGTAGGGGTATTAGGATGGGTCTCAACCGGGGGTTTGATGTGCCGAGTATAGGCATGGATAGTGGGTTTAGGAGATGTTGGTCTGGTAGATGGTGGATCGAGTGGGATAGATTGTTCCTCGGTAATAGTGGCTAGAGGAGTATGTGGTATATCTATCAAAGTCGAAAAAAGAGCAGCGTTAAAAAAATCTAGCAGTGTCGGGCAAGTATGGAATACTTTATAAAGTTTATTTGTGATAGGATCGAGGTAACAACCCTTGTGAGTAACAGAATATCCGAGAAAGATACACTTGATTGACTAGGGATCATGTTTACTATGAGTTGGGCAAAGCTTCGAACAAATGCTATGCACTCCAATATTTTGGTTCTAAAGTGGAGAAAATCCAATTGATAGGAAAATAGGATCTCAAGACTGCGAATGGGGTATGCAATTTGTGAATTTTTGTGGGGACTCTATTGATGAGTTATGCGGCGGTAAGTATTACATCATTCTAAAACGGTAATGGGATATTCAATTAAAACATAATGAAACAGACAACTTCGAGTAGGTGACGATTTTTCTGCTCGACTACCTCATTTTGTTGAGTATACGTACAGGAGCTGTGATGGACTGTGATGGAGAACACCCTTAGCAAAAAATCCTCTACTATAGAACTAAAAAATACACTACCGTTGTTTGTTTGAAGGACTTGAATTGATGTTTTGAATTGGGTCAAAATGAATAAATGAAAATTTTTGAAAGTAACATCTTCAGATTTGTCTTTTAAGATATATAACATCTTCATTCGAGTTTAATCATAGATCAAGATAAGGAACCACTGTTTATCGATGTAATTAGGCGTTCGAGAGGGTCCCCAATGTGGACTCTGAAAATTCGAAAAACACCCTAGACTCTCACCGAAAGCTCAACGCCTTGCACGTTCCATTTTGAATTTTCAGAAGGAATATGAGAGAGTAGATAAAACACTACCCAAGGATTTCACCATCATATTTGCGGGGACTTTAAGCTCTGGGGTTTGAGGTTTCCCATAAGTGCAGCCCCTATGGTTAAATACCCTTCTTAATAACGGGAGAGCACTTTCTATTAAGGTTAGTCATTAGGTGCTAAGTATTCTAACTTAGCATATTGTAGCAACAAAATTTAAAATCTAAAATTATAAAAATTATAATCATCATTAGCTTAGAGCGAATGGTAGGGGAAACGATGACAAATGTGTGGATTCCATGGTTTCGTCGTTTCGGGTTGTCATGGACCCTGTTTTAGTAAGCGGAGGTAGTTGACCCAACCTGACAAAATGATCCTTGTCAGCAGCCATATGTTGTTTCGTCCAAGGGGACCTTATAGGGTTTAGGTAGTTGACCCAACCTGACAAAATGATCATTGTTATCGTAACCGCTTCTTTGTGGTGTCATTTGGTGGCAAGAATCACGCGGACAAAGGACTCAGGCCACGTCCTTACTGGCCTAATATTTGCTTTGAGCAGGAATTTCGTAGTATACTTGGTATGATATTGATCCTTTGTGAGCCCAAGTCAGCATTAAATTTGTCCACCTCGACAAATGGTTACAAAGGGTGGATGATTTTTTGCATTAGCATTAGGTGGTAAATTTTTATTTAAATATTCTTTTTATGATTTAAAATATTCTAATTTTATAAATGAACGCTTCAGGTTGAGATTTACTATCAACACGACCATCATAGAAATTAATATCTTTAAACTCTGTCGACAATGTTCTTCTTATAGAGGATCAGGTTTAGTAATTGAATTAATTGAATTCAAAATACACTTTGAAGAAAAATTTTAAAATGGACCCCTCGGGTTGAAATCTTCGATCAACATGACTATCATCGGGGAATTATTTATGTTTGGACTCTGTTGTCGTCTCTATCCTACTTACAGAGGATTGAGTTCGGTAATTAAAATAACTGAATTCAAAATAAACTTTGAAGCCACTTCGGTCGAAATCTTTGATCAACACAACCATCATGGGGGAATGATTGAATTATATATATCAATAAGATCATTAGTCCTGTCAATTACAGTCCTCATTAGGAGTATCAGACTGGCTAAGCGGGGGCTCAATCTTCTCAACTCCAGTTCATGTAAGGGGGAGGATTGGATTGGCCAAATTTTGTGACTTATGACCTCGCTCTATAGCGAGGCAGACCATTGCCCGCTTAGCATTCTCAGACTCATAAGCTTGAATATTTAGAGGCTTAGGAGCACATTCTGGCCTTTTAATTTTATAAATTGAAATTGATTTTAAATAACTTTGCATGTGTTTCGGGACATTTGGTTTTGAGCTTAAATACACATTTTAACCCCTGCAACATTCTCAGACCTTAAGATCGAGCATTTAGCATGTTGGTCGAAACACTTGCATGTGTTTTCATATTTTTTGCCTTGAGTTGATTTTTAAATAGCTTGCACATATTTTTAGTGCAAATTTGATTTTAGTTTAAACATTTGCTTGCTTCGTGCGACATTTTTGGACATGTGATTGAGCACCTAACATGTTGGTCGGAGCACATGTGGTAGTTTAAGCTTGTTGGCTTGAATTAAATTTTAGGACTTTATTATTGTTTGCACGAGAATATTTTCATTAAGATGCATGCAAATATTTTTATTTAAGCATTTAGTATCACCTTTTGTTCGTTTGTGTATTTGGCGTTGCGTATCCAGTGACAAATATGTGCAAACCTTTACTTCGAGCGCCTCGATATTGCCCTCTGTATTCTTTTAGATGCTTATTGTTGATCCGGTGGTGATTAAGATGAATCTAGATTTCAATTGTGTGTTTAAAATTACGCTTCTCTCTTATGCTTAGCTCCCATTTGAGTGTTCAGGTGGACCCCCTTTAATTATAATGCATGATTTTAATCACTTTGATTAATTGATTGAACCCCCCATTTGCATTTTATACGTGAGTTTGTGTGTTCACAAAAGGTTTTTTTCGAGCTCGTTGATGAGTTTTCGAGTCCTTTGTGGGTCTTATGCAAGTTTCTCTCTCATGCTTAGCTCCCATTTAAGTGTTTAGGTGGACCCTTCACAGGTTTCATTCGAGCTCATTGACGAGTCGTCGAGTCCCCTATTTGTCGTTCAAGTTTTATTTATTTTTAATTCCGTCTTTTAAAATGACTTACGTAATCACTTCAACTTTTAATATGTAGTTTAGGAGCTTTCATGTTGATTGCATTTTGGTTCAAGTGAGTTCAATTTAGTTGCTCTTTTATGACCGGCATTCAAACAAAAATCTAATATTTAGGCAGCCTCCCGGTGCCATCCCCGTTGAGGGGGCTACATCAGGGAGCTGAGGCCTTCCTACCATACTTAAAAAAGCATGCATAGTCAATGTCTTTCAATATTGCGGCCCGTGGGTCTTCATAACCCACCAGCTTAAAAAAACGTGCATGGGGCTTCGTGTACCTGCATAAAAAAGTAATAACAGACATACACATGGAGCCATTCCCGACATCGATAAGACAGGACATCGCGCTTAAAAAAAATGCATGGGACTTGGTTATTTGCAAATTGAATTACAACACAAAAGTTTCCCACTGACATGATGGGTGCTTATATTTTTTTGAAATCAAAATACTTAAAGTTTGGCCAAAGCAACTTCTCAATCAACTTAACAAATCCAAATGCTGCAAGAATAGCGATTTTTTATTCTCCCATAGAATCTAGAATTTGGCTTCTCCATCTAATCTTAATCACTGTTGATGTCATCCGCTGCGATGGAGGATAGGAGAGCTAGTGGTGAGCTGCGGCAAAGGGTTTTCTCGGTTTCGTGCATGGCGCCTTTGGGAAAGGAAACTCACGGGTTTGGGTAGGACGTTATCGGTGATGGGCTAAGCAGCGGCTTTGGGAAAGGCGGTGTAAGCTCACCGAAGTGGTAAGAGGTGGAAAAGTTGATGGGAGCAGGAGTGAGTCGCCGGTGAGGAGCTTTGGATGAATAGGAGAGAGATGGAGTTGCTACGACTGAACAATGAACAAGGAAGTGTTGCGGCTTCATTTAGGTGAGAGAGTAGTGAGAATAGTGAGATGCACAGGAAGGCTTGGTGCTGATGCACAAAGTTCACTTAGGGCAAGGAGTTTTGGGTAGGTGCAGAGGAGAGAGAGGGTTTCAGCGAGCAGGTTAAGGTAGTGATCAACGAGCTTTTGGAGGTTTCGGGGCAGCTCTTTGGCGATGTTGGGGTGAAAGATTCACGACTTTGCTGGCGGCTCGAAGTGCGGACACGGCAGCTCAAGGGAGGAGTGTCGGAGAGGAGCTTGGTTTATCAGTTTGGCGTCACTGAAGGAGGATGTGATGGTTTTCTAGAGATAGATGGGGGAATATGGAACTCTTGGGTTATGAGAGATAGGATTGGTGGATTTCGTGTGAGGGAGATGAGAGTAGCACAAGAGAGACCCTAGAAGGAAAATGGCAGCGGGTTTGCAAGCTTTCGTGCGTGATGGGGTGACAAAAGAAAAAAAATTGAAGAATATGGGTGTTCAGATTTACTAATTTTTTTATAATTATTTTTTGCATATTTTTTTGAGGTGGCTAAATGTGATTGCCCAATGCTGAGGCAAAGGCATGTGTAATATGAACGGTGGGCTTTGGCAGGAAGGAAGATTAGGTTTAATGTATATCTATCTATATATTACTTTATTTTAAATTTCTGTCTTGAATTACTTGTCATTAACTCGAGTGTAGGAGTTATGCAATATGAGTGTTCTCCCTAAACAAATTCAATGTTTCAGACTTGTTCGCGTAGTTTGTTTTGCAATCACAGATCATTTCGACAACTTCACTGATGATCGAAGCAATTCATGCTCAAATTATGCACGTCACTTCGGCTGCCTGTCGATTTTAGCGTGTTTGCTCCTTTCAATTGTAGAAGGCTCATCCTGAAGCAATTTTGATTATTCAGATTTGCTCGTGCAATCTCTTTTGTGATCAGAGGTTGTTTTGGTGTTCGTCGACGATCGAGGTGAGTTAAGCCTGAATTATGCATATTGCACAATATGCCTATCATTTTCATTGTACTCGCTCCCTTCGATCATAAACGACCCTTTGGTAACTTTGATGTTTCAGATTCGCTAGTTTATCTTATGTGCGGTCAATTCATCTTGTGACATATATTTGAGGATCAACACCCACATGTTACTATGAAATAGTGAAAAAGGTGCATGAGTGTAAGTGTGTGGTGGATGTAAAACTCGATATTGTTTAGCTAAATGACAAATCTCACATTTGAAACCAGATAGATTTTTATTAGCAAACAACAAATGATACAACTGTTTTAAATATTGAAAACAGGGGTGACCCAATCGACAGTGTAAAAGTATAATAGGACATTCAGTGGACTGGGAAAAAAATACAACTATTGGATAAAGTGACCCCGTTAACACTGCTTTTTCTGACTACCCTTTTAGCAGTTCCAATTATCCTCTCCTCGAACGATGATCCTGAAAGATGCAAACATCACGAGAAAATTTAGAAACACGATCAAGGCTAGATGTAAGCTTATTGACTGACAAGAGGTTACACTTTAATGAAAACACATGCAACACAGATTCTAAAGTCAGGACTGATGTTAGAACAACAGACCCTTTACCTTTAATGAAGCTACGGGAGCCGTCAGCAATATTAACGACATCTCTCCTAGAGCACGGAGGATATGTCAAGAAAGTTTAAGAACATCCGGTCATATAGCCCGTGACACCTAAATCAATAATCCACAGACTAGAAATAAAAACAATGAGTGTCATCGGAATGCTACCTTGACAAACAAGGGAGGTCGACGGGTCGGAAGAGGACCGATTAGATCCTATTAGTTTGATCAGGTGCTCCATTTGACTCTTAATGGAGTCTGGTGATTCTGGCATGTTCTATGTGGAAGCCGGTTGTACTGTTATAGCTTCTAAGGTCGTAGTGAAGCCCTTAACAGTGAAGGATTTGGTTGAAGGTTTATTCGTTGGTTTCCCCTGGAGATTCCAACTCTTGTCACGGGTATGATTTTGTTTGTAATTGTAATCACAAATGGAGCGATCCACCATGATTTCAACGGAGGTAAAGTTCAGGTTGGGATGCTGAGACATTGAACGATTCCAGCTGGATAGACCGCATGGAAGAGGGGAACCAACGATAGTCAAATCTGCAACAGATCTTCAAGGGAAAGAGACAATTGTCTTGGGAAAAGACCAACGAGACTCAGTTGCCTGGGGAAAAAATGTTGGATGGTTTTCCACGGGAGAACCCTACGGGACAGCTTTCCACGGGATAATTTTCCACATGAGCGGCTGGGAGAAAACCAACTGCTGGGAAAAGAAAAGAAAATTCTCCAAAGGATAAATTTTTCTTTGGGAGAAAGCCTACATGTGGGAGAAGGAACCGACAGTTCTCCAAGGGTGAAAGCCTGCAGGTGGGAGAAGGAATCGAAAACAGGGAAAATATTGTCGGAAGTCCTGCAGAAAGAGCCGGCGGCTAGGGATAGATCCTTTGCTATAATATCATGTTAGATTTGAGAATATAGTTGAATAATCTTATTGAGCAGTAAAAGGGTTATAAATACTTGATAGAAGGGTTATAGGAAAGTAAAAATATAATACCCAAATCTTTCCTAATAACACCCAAGAGATAAAAAAGAAAAACATAAACTAGGAAATACATATTAAAAGAAATAATAGGGAAGACAACACAATAAATAGAAGAATCTTTTAATATTTTCTAATAAATAGAAGAATCTTCTAATTTCTTCTAATACAATTGTTATGTATTTACATATTTAACACCTAAAGTCATGTTTACATGCATATCATCACATCAATAATAGCATCATCACAAACTTTAAAAAAAATGAAATTTAAATTTTCATGTGTACGTTTATGACATCAATGTGTTATAAGTGTAAATATCAAACTTCGGGTGTTAGAAATGTAAACACTTGAGAATTGTATACATGTGTGTAAATTTGGGATCTGATTCTGCTCTTTAGATGGTAGAGTGCAAGCTATCTGAAATAATTTGCCAAAATGATATCATTCCTGATCAAAAAATAAGAAAGTAGTTTGTAAAATGCCAACATACCGTTTCATGATTTGCAAATCTTCCAGGGCAGTAAGTATTTTTGAATGAGCTGAATGATGCTTAAGCACTTAGTTAGGGTCATTATAGGCCGCTCATGCTTGCATAAATTTTCCTCCATATAAATCCTTTGTAAGTTTATATTTGCTTGTGTAGCACCTAAACAACTAACATATGTTTTCTCATATCCTTCCGCCTTACTTTCATGGAAGATTTACGTACATACCACTCAATTCCTATGTATTTACATATATAACACACAAACTTTATGTTCTACATATATTCCACCTTAACTATTTATGAAAAGGCATATTTCACTTTGTCAATGTTAAAATAGTGGTATTTTTTATGTATTATGAAAAGATTTAGGTGGTATAAATGTAAAATTAAAATTTAGGTGTTAGGTATGTAAATACTTGAGAATTGGGTGCATGTTAGTGCCCCTACTTTCATTTACATGTAGCTTCATCATTCCTTGTTATGGTGAAAAAAGAAGAACGCAGAAAAAAAGGAA
The DNA here is from genome assembly GCA_002079205.1 of Phalaenopsis hybrid cultivar. Lineage (NCBI taxonomy): Eukaryota > Viridiplantae > Streptophyta > Magnoliopsida > Asparagales > Orchidaceae > Phalaenopsis > Phalaenopsis hybrid cultivar. Next base: position 22,430 of record JXCR01051925.1, read on the forward strand.
AAGAAATGTTGATTATTACAGACTTATCACACAATTCCTATTTATTTACATATCTAACACCTAAACTTTATTTTTTACATTTATACCACCCAAACCTTTCATATCACACAAAAAAAATCTCTTTTTTAACTATTAAATACACCTTTTCATTCATAGGTAAGGAGGTTATGTATGTAAAAATTGAAGTTTAGGTGTTAAATATGTAAATACATAGAAATTGAGAGATATGCATGTAAGTCTTCCATTAAATTATTTATGCTTTAGAAGGAGACTTGACTTTGACATGGATTATTATGTTCTTTTGAGCTTCGATTGCTAAGTATTCTTTCAAGTGCATGTACTGATGAATTTCGGTGGCCCACTTAAATGAGTTACTTTTTACTTGATTAATTTCTCAAGATTGGTTTTTTTTATTTTTGTTTATTTTTTTCGTGACACCTGCATTTTTCCTCAGAAACTAGACAGCTTCATGGAGATGGCATTTGGTGGGCGTTATGTAATACTTCTAATGNTAATAGAAACTATGTCATTCAAATGAATAATCAAAATAATTATAGTATTATGAGTAAAGTGTGAAAATAATTCTATAATTATTATATGGGGATATTATAATCACAAAGTACATAATATTGCCAAATTTGTCCCGAAATTTTTTTAAATGGGGGTTGAAATAGTCCTCTTTTTAAATATTATGGACTAAGGAGACTATTTCTGACACGGGAGCATGAATGATGCGGGAGCGGGAGAGATCCCACGATCCCATGTTTGCGCAGGTCAAGCAGTCGTTTCCTGCGATTGGAGCAGAACAAAACTGACCTGAACGACGTTCCTTCTATATTCTTCCAATTTCCAGCTCATTTTATGTTATTATTCATTCCTTTCTAGTCATTTCCTATATATGTGTTGTAGTAGGGTTGGATTCTCAATTTTATCATGAGTTTTGTTCAGCACAACCGCTAACTTCTAAGGTTTTCCCTTCTAGGGCTATATCCAAAGGTCGAGTTGTTCGGGTGTTTCTCACTCCTGAGATGGTGATTATACTTCCTCCATCCCTCTGTATTCTTCCCACGTTGCTCTTTGTCATCTGCCATTGCTATAATTGCCTCGAATTATCGTTCCTGATTGCTTTTCTACAGTTTCAGCCATCATCATCGCCTTCCCCTCCCTTCTCTTTGTTTTCATTGTTGTTCCAAACCTCTATCTTTGTAGCCGCTATTATTATAACCGTTGCTTCTTGCTACCATCGTTGTTCCAGCCCCTCTATTGTTTCCTGCATCCATCAACCTTCCAAATTATTTGTTGTTGCCTTCCACCCATCTTGTCTCCATCCCACCGCAACTAACTTCCACCATCCCGCTATCCAAACATAACCATATAACACCCCTCCATCCCGCATAGCCGATCACCATCCTTTTGAGATACAATTCTTGTTGTGTTTTTGTCATGTTCGTTGCCATTTCTATTTCTATTTGTATTTTTATTTTCCTATTTTGAATTCAACAATATTATTTGATTTTCCTATCATTATTTGGGTTATCTTCGGTATAAGAGCTTGCCTAAACCTAATCGTATCACATAATTATCAAAATTCGTCAATACCTAACCTAATATCCACCCAAAAACCCCACCCCTTGTTGAATTTTAAAATTATCCACCAAAATTTTTCTTTCCCAATCCAAACTCTACTCTGTAGACCTTATTTCACCTTTTAGACCGAAAAAAAAAAGTTATGAAAAGCAATAATGTCGCAAACCTGATCGGGAGGAAATGAAATAATGTCGTTTATGAGAAATTTGAAAAGTGATGTACAGAAGAAGCATTCTATGGAAAATATGTAATGGGAAAATCCTCTTAATGCAATAGAGGCTTGTGATATTCAATGGGAGATAATCTGGTTGGGTCACCCATAGTCACAACAGCGACTCGCAAGATCGAAGGAATGAAGTGAATCTATTCCACCAGGCAGATTTCAGGGGCGAAGGACCACTACCTTGAAGATTTGGCATGAAATATCAGAGAAACCATGATCTTCATGTATAGGTTGATTTACCGGATTTTGATGGTCGTAGGGATCTAGAAGAATTCATCGAGTAGCTCCAGACAATGAAATGTGTCTTTGAGTGCCAAGTCGTCCCACCGGACATAATGGTAAAGCTAATCATCACCAAGTTAAATAAGAATGCATTTTATGGTATAAGAATCTAAAGCTTCTTCGATAGCGAGGAGAAAAATAAAATCAATACCTAATCCAAAATGAAACGAGAGATATAGTGTAAGTACCTACTAGTTCATTACGTATTGGACATGCTCTTGAAGCAACATTACTGGGTGATCGCCATATCTTACAAACAAAGTTCAATTCTAGGATCAAGCACAAAGAGTACACCTAATCGAGTATTCAAGCTAAACCTGTCTAAGGAGAAAGTAATTCAAAGTGGAGAAAAAGTGGAGCCAACCAACATTCCCAAATTTGTCCCAGCTAGAAAGTGCGTCAAGTATAATGATTTTTGGCACAATGCATCTGATTGCCCAAACAAAAGTACTATCTATTTCATTGAGCAATGAGCGGTTGAATAAATGGATGAGGATACAATAGACACTAAAGAAAATGAGGACCCATTGGAGGAGATGAGGGAGATATGCATGTCATTCGAGATGAGCCCATGAGAGGGACTCCCATAAGAGCAACATTGGTTGTCCAAGAAGGTCATGAGTTCGAGAAACGGATACCAGACACATGACAACCCTAAATAAATTTATAGATATTTGCCTACCTCTTTAGTTGACCCTACTATAGGAGACCAATTATGTCATAGATAATAAGCTTTTGAGCTACTTTTGGAAGACCATTTGGAATCATTTGGGTATTAAATTTAGTTTAGTAGTGTACCCATTGACAGATGGTCAGATAAAGGGATGAACCACAACATTGGAGATCACCTTAGGAGATTTGTGGGAATAAACATCCTACGATGGGATCTATGTCTTTTAGAGAAAAAGTATGCCTTCTCCTGAGTGGTTGTTATTAAGAGTTGTATAGAATGCCACAAATTTCATTCTAGAATTAGTTCTTTCAAATGAATTTGTTTATTGGATGCGCTCGACCGAGTACGAGGGTGAAAGGGCAAATTACTGATTTAATGGTTCGTGAGTTACTTTGCAAAAATTTACGACTATATGTAGCTCAAGTTGTGCCAAAAGATTATTAATACTTATTCTATTATGATGTACTTTGAAATAACCACGCTTGCAAGATTGACTTGTCAGGTAATTACAGTATCTTCACCATATTCAACATGGTCAACCTGACGCTAGAATATGAGAAGACAGAAGCTTTGACAGATGAGATCAAAGCTCTTCCAGTCCCGAGTGACTGATGTAGGAGCATGAATGACACAGGATCATTAGTGACGCGGGGGCGGGAGGGATCGCGCAATTCTGTGTCCGCGCAAGTCCGGAAACTAATTTCTCCGATCGGAGTAAAACTGAACTGAACAACGTTCCTTTTATATTCTTTCCAATTTATGGCATGTTTATTTTTATCCTTTCTTTTTAGGCCATTTCTATATATGTGTTGTATTAAAGTTATATTCTCAGTTTTTTGTGAGTTTTATTTGGGACAAATGTCGGTGTCTCGGGTTTTCCCTTCTAAGGTTGTATGAAGGAGTCGAGTGGCCCTCCAGCCATATGCGATCCCTAGGTGGTGATTATTTTTTCCTCTACGCTTTGCTATATTCGTCACTCATCTTTGTTGCAGCCGCCCCAAATAGTAGTTCCTGATTGTTTTTATGCAACCGCAATCGCGTTCCCCTCCTCTTCTCTGCCATCATTGTCTGGGCCTTCCATCTTCATAGAAGATGTTGTTCCATCACTTCCTCTTTTTTGACATCATGTTATAGCCCCTCTTTTGTTGTTTTCTGCAACTATCAACCCCTCTTGTTGGTTTCTGCAACCATCAACCTTCTAGTCTCCCTTTTGTGGCCTTCTCCCATCCTGTTGCCATCCCACCACAGCCAACTCCTACCATCTCGTCATACAAACACATCCAACTAACCCCTCTCCTTTCTGCATAGCCGATCACCACTGCTTTGGGATACAATTTTAGTTGTATTTGTGTCATATCTGTTGTTGTTTCTATTTTCATTTATGTGATTGTATTTCTCTACTTTGAATGCAGCAATAATATTTGATTTTCCTGTGGTTGTTTGGGTTAGTTTCGGTATCAATTTAATTCTATATTAAGAAAGTATGGTGAGTAAATCGATATTTTTATAGATTCTGCGACTAAAATAGCCCCTTATAAAATGTTAAGAGGATTGTTTTGACACTTGTTTCAATTTTATTATCATGTTGAAAAATCACTTTAAAAATGTAAGATTGGACCTATAATAATGCAATTTTTCTTGTTTTATTTCAGCCAACATAAAATATGAATATGAAGTGTAGTTAATAGAAGTATATTTATTGTTTGATATGGTACAATACATTCTTAATAATTGTGCTTTTTTATTAGTTATTGAACCATGTGAAGCATCTTAAAATTGGATGGTCAATATTTTGCATGTTATTTGGAATTTTGGTCAACATTTTCATAAGCTGACGGTTTTTATTTTTTATGTTTTAATTGAATGGATAGATTTATGGAATGAAATTTAAAAGTGAATTTTAACTGACTAGGATCTTCTCTTAATATAATTCATAGCCATAGCTTTTTGNAGCCATAGCTTTTTGTTAGTAGCGGACATGTGGCGAGAACGTTGGACATGTGTTTTTTTTAGTTTGTTTGGGGTCAAATTTGTTTTTTATTTTTCTAAATATATTTTAAGTTTTTTGTTTCTAAAATAAATTAACTTGCTTTTAAAAACCCTCCAAACAACTTTTAAATGAATTGAGACTTTTTGAAAATATTTATACTTCATTCAAATAGCTAAATATGTATTTTTTAAAATCAGATAAAAACAAAGAAAATAAAATAAATAGAATAAAATAAAAAATATAAGTGATCCAAACAACCCCTTAATTTAGGAAGTAGTCTTGCACCACTACATGACCTCATCTCTAACATTCTTATAGCTTATTGTTGTAGATATGTATCGCTGATCGCCATGTATTTCTACAGGGCACCTAGTGGTGTAAAATATGATAATGATTTTAATTTTAGACTTTTTCACAAGTATTACACACTAGGTTTTTGTTTACGCAAACGCACGTATCGTTTAAGTAATATAGAAATCTCATGAAGTTTCGATTATCGTCCCACGAGAAAAAAATGTTAACTAGAAAGCCTTAGGAAAATTTCTAGCATACTGTAATTAGACTTAGCCCTGAATTAAGCTTGGTTTAAAGTGAACTAATGATGTCGCTAGACTACTTCTAAATTTTTAAGTTAACTATTTAACTAAATAAACTACGATAGGTTCAAATTAACCACTAAGTTAAAGTAAGGTAGAAGTTCAAAATAACTAGAGGTTCCCTTCCTTTGTAATGAAATTGGTAGCTAGTGTAGGTTCAATCAACCTAGAATCCCTGTTTAGAAATCTATTACAAATAGGATCATCTACAATCTTTACCCTCTTTCAAGTGTATAAAGAAATCCGGTTAACCTAGGGTTAAGTCTTCAAATCCTTGGTTATGCTGGGTTTGTTCTCGCCTGTCTCCTTTGATTACCCACTAGTACCCTCAATTTGGCTAACCTAGCCTTAAGTTCTTAAACACCGGATCAAATTGATTAAAATTTTAATCTGTCACCCTAAAATTATTAATTTACACCCAATCAAATCTTATCACTCTATCTAATATGCACTCACCTTAGGACTACTTTTTCTTCATCCTAAAGATTAGTGTGGTAATTACTAATTGAATAAAAATATAGTCCTCTTGGGTCATTATGTTTTCACAATGTGTTTTAACATATGAATTGACCAAATTGCATAAGTAAATGAAGTATGAAGTAATTTACCATCACAATGAATAAAGTAACATAAACCCTACACATGTTGCTAATGCATTTCAAAATAAAGGAAGTAAGAAAGCAACTTAGATTTCATGGAGAAAACTACAATACTCAACATATTATATTAAAGCACAACAAATTTATAAGTAATACTTATTACAAAACAATAAAGTACAAGAACTTATCTTTTTTCTTGAGAAATGAAGAAAAAAATCCTCCAAGCTGTGTTCTCCTTGCAATCTCACAACAATTCTGACAACACTCAAAGGATATCTGTATATTGGCGTTTAGGCGCTAGGATATGGTGCTTAGGCATCAGATCAAGAATCTTCTCCTTAGCCCAATTTGCTATGTTTCGCTCAGTTTTCGATCCGATTCGATCCAGTTTTTTCTCCTGTTATACCTGTATCCAAAAACATGAAAATAGGTTCTATTAAAGTGCAATATACTAAAAATGAGTATTAAATATGAAAGTAAATTTAGCATATTTAGGACATCAAAACTAGTGTGCTTGATATTTTTTGTGGTTTTTTTTTTTTTGGAAATATTTGTAAACCCAGAAACCTATTTAAAATAAAAACAAAAAATATAAAATATAAAATTCAAGATCCCAAATGGCCCCCTTAATTTTGAAAGTAGTCTTGCAGCACTACATTGCCTCATCTCTAACATTTTCTCAATCAGTAACTATTTTCACTTTTAATATTAATTATGATGGCTAATACTAGAATAATTAATAATATAATAATTTATTAGAGGAAGCAATATTTANACAGTGAGTCGCCGGGGAGGATCTTTGCATGAATAGGAGAGAGATGGAGTTGCTACGACTGAACAATGAACAAGGAAGTGTTGCAGCTTCATTTAGGTGAGAGAGTAGTGAGAATAGTGAGATGCGCAGGAAGGCTTGGTGCTGATGCGCAAAGTTCACTTAGGGCAAGGAGTTTTGGGTAGGTGCAGAGGAGAGGGAGGGTTTTGGCGAGGAGGTTAAGGTAGTGATCGGCGAGCTTTTGGAGATTTCGGGGCTGCTCTTCGGCGATTTTGGGGTGAAAGATTCACGGCTTTGCTGGCGGCTCGAAGTTGTACACGACAGCTCAAGGGAGTGTCGGAGGGGAGCTCGGTTTATCAGTTTGGCGTCGCTGAAGGAGGATGTGATGGTTTTCTAGAGATAGATGGGGGAATAGGGAACTCTCTGGTTATGAGAGATAGGATTGGTGGATTTCGTGTGAGGGAGATGAGAGTAGCACAAGAGAGACCCTAGAAGGAAAATGGGAGCGGGTTTGCAAGCTTTCGTGCATGTGAGAGTGACAAAAGAAAAAAAATTTGAAGAATATGGGTGTTCAGATTTACTAATTTTTTTATAATTATTTTATGCATATTTTTTTGAGGTGGCCAAACGTGGCAAAGGCATGTGTAATATGAACGGTGGGCTTTGGCAGGAAGGAAGATTAGGTTTAATGCATATCTATCTATATATTACTTTATTTTAAATTTCTGTCTTGAATTACTTGACATTAACTCGAGTGTAGGAGCTATGCAATATGGGTGTTCTCCCTAAACAAATTCAATGTTTCAGACGTGTTCGCGCAGTCTGTTTTGCAATCACAGATCATTTCAACAACTTCAGTGATGATCGATGCAATTCATGCTCAAATTATGCACGTCGCTTCGGCTGCCTGTCGATTTTAGCGTGTTTGCTCCTTTCAATTGTAGAAGGCTCATCCTTAAGCAATTTTGATAATTCAGATTTGCTCGTGCAGTCTATTTTGTGATCAGAGGTTGTTTTGGTGTTTGTCGACGATCGAGGTGAGTTAAGCCCGAATTATGCATGTTGCATAGTATGCCTATCATTTTCATTGTACTAGCTCCCTTCGATCATAAATGACCCTTGGTAACTTTGATGGTTCAGATTCGCTAGTTTATCTTATGTGCGATCAATTCATCTTGTGACATATTTGAGGATCAACACCCAAAAGTTATTATGAAATAGTGAAAAAGGTGCATGAGTGTAAGTGTGTGGTGGATGTAAAACTCGATATTGTTTAGCTAAATGACAAATCTCACATTTGAAACCAGATAGATTTTTATTAGCAAACAACAAATGATACAACTGTTTTAAATATTGAAAACAGGGGTGACCCAATCGACAGTGTAAAAGTATAATAGGACATTCAGTGGACTGGGAAAGAATACAACTATTGGATAAAGTGACCCCGTTAACACTGCTTTTTCTGACTACCCGTTTAGCAATTCCAATTATCCTCTCCTCGAACGATGATCCTGAAAGATGCAAACATCAGAAGAAAATTTAACAACACAATCAAGGCTATATGTCAACTTATTGACTGGCAAGAGGTTACACTTTAATGAAGACACATGTAACACGGATTCTAAAGCCAGGTCTGATGTTAGAACAACAGACCCTTTACCCTTAATGAAGCAATGGGAGCCGTTAGCAATATTAACGACATCTCTCCCAAAGCACGGAGGATATGTCGAGAAAGTTTGAGAACATCCGGTCATATATTCCGTGACACCTAAATCGATAATCCGCGGACTAGAAATAAAAACAATGAGTGCCATCGGAATGCTACCTTGGCAAACATGGGAGGTCGACGGGTCGGAAGAGGACCGATTAGATCCTAGTAGTTTGATCAGGTGCTCCATTTGACTCTTAATGGAGTCTGGTGATTCTGGGATGTTCTATGTGGGAGCCGGCTGTACTGTTGTCGCTTCTAAGATCGTAGTGAAGCCCTTAACAACGAAGGATTTGGTTGAAGGTTTATTCGTTGGTATCCCGTGGAGATTCCAACTCTTGTCACGGGTATGATTTTGTTTGTGATAGTAATCACAAATGGAGCGATCCACCATGATTTCAACGGAGGTAAAGTTTAGGTTGGGATGCTGAGACATTGAACAATTCCAGCTGGACAGACCGCATGGAAGAGGGGAACCAACGACAGTCAAATCTGCAATAGATCTTCAAGGGACGGAGACAATTGTCTTGGGAAAAGACCAACGGGACTCAGTTGGCCGGGGAAAAAATGTTGGATGGTTTTCGATGGGAGAACCCCACGGGATAATTTTCCACATGAGCTGCTGGGAGAAAACCAACTGCTGGGAAAAGAAAGGAAAAAATTCTCCAAAGGATAAATTTTTCTTTGGGAGAAAGCCTACATGTGGGAGAAGGAACCGACAGTTCTCCAAGGCAGAAAGCCTGCAGGTGGGAGATGGAATCGAAAACAAGGAAAATATTGTCGGAAGTCCTGCAGAAAGAGCCGGCGGCTAGGGATAGATCCTTTGCTCTAATATCATGTTAGATTTGAGAATATAGTTGAATAATCTTATTGAGCAGTAAAAGGGTTATAAATACTTGATACAAGGGTTATAGGAAAATAAAAATATAATACACAAATCTTTCCTAATAACACCCAAGAGATAAAAAGGAAAAACATAAACTAAGAATTACATATTAAAAGAAATAATAGGGAAGACAACACAATAAATAGAAGAATCTTTTAATATTTTCTAATAAATAGAAGAATCTTCTAATTTCTTCTAATACAATTGTTATGTATTTACATATTTAACACCTAAAGTCATGTTTACATGCATATCATCACATCAATAATAGCATCATCACAAACTTTAAAAAAAATGAAATATACATTTTCATGCGTAAGTTTATGGCATCAATGTGTTATAAGTGTAAATATTAAACTTTGGGTGTTAGAAATGTAAACACATGAGAATTGTATGCATGTGTGTAAATTTGGGATCTGATTCTGCTCTTTAGATGGTATAGTGCAAGCCATCTGAAATAATTTGCCAAAATGATATCATTCCTGATCAAAAAATAAGAAAGCAGTTTGTAAAATGCCAACATACCGTTTCATGATTTACAAATCTTCCAGGGCAGTAAGTATTTTTGAATGAGCTGAATGATGCTTAAGCACTTAGTTAGGGTCATTATAGGCCGCTCATGCTTGCATAAATTTTCCTCCATATAAATCCTTTGTAAGTTTATATTTGCTTGTGTAGCACCTAAACAACTAACATATGTTTTCTCATATCCTTCCGCCTTACTTTCATGGAAGATTTACGTACATACCACTCAATTTTTATGTATTTACATATCTAACACACAAACTTTATGTTCTACATATATTCCACCTTAACTATTTATGAAAAGGCATACTTCACTTTGTCAATGTTAAAATAGTGGTATTTTTTATGTATTATGAAAAGATTTAGGTGGCATAAATGTAAAAGTAAAATTTAGGTGTTAGATATGTAAATACTTGAGAATTGGGTGCATGTTAGTGCCCCTACTTTCATTTACATGTAGCATCATCATTCCTTGTTATGGTGAAAAAGAAGAACGCAGAAAAAAAGGAAAAGAAATGTTGATTATTACAGACTTATCACACAACTCCTATTTATTTACATATCTAACACCTAAACTTTATTTTTTACATTTATACCACCCAAACCTTTCATATCACACAAAAAAAATCTCTTTTTTAACTATTAAATACACCTTTTCATTCATAGGTAAGGAGGTTATGTATGTAAAAATTGAAGTTTAGGTGTTAAATATGTAAATACATAGAATTCAGAGATATGCATGTAAGTCTTCCATTAAATTATTTATGCTTTAGAAGGAGACATGACTTTGACATGGATTTTTATGTTCTTTTGAGCTTCGATTGCTAAGTATTCTTTCAAGTGCATGTACTGATGAATTTTGGTGGCCCACTTAAATGAGTTACTTTTTACTTGATTAATTTCTCAATATTGGTTTTTTTATTTTTTTTTATTTTTTTCGTGACACGTGCATTTTTCCTCAGAAACTAGACAGCTTCATGGAGATGGCATTTGGTGGGCGTTATGTAATACTTCTAATGGCTTTATTTTCCATCTATTGTGGATTGATCTACAATGAATTCTTCTCTGTTCCATTCCATATATTTGGTCCATCTGCTTATAAATGTCGAGATCTAAGTTGTAGGTAAGTTAAATGACTTTTTTTTTCTGGTGCACTGGTTTTTACATTTTCTGTTAAATTTAATTGAAAGTATTGCCCTGGCGACCCTAGTGCCAGACATAAAAAGTGACAATTCAAGGTCCAAGATTTATTAAATCAAGTTCTTTCTCTCTGCTTCTCAATTTTGGCTTAAATCCCGGATTTAATAAATCCTATTGTTGGCAAAATTTAGTAAATTTAGATTTATAGGATTTACTAAAGCTGCTAAAATCGTTACCATACAACGGCCTAGTCTAACAGTTATTGAAGCTTTAATCTAGACCTAAACTCTGTATATGTATCTCTTGGCTTCTGCAAACTTTTTTCTGGTATTAAACCTTTTGATCTTGATTGTTAGTGTTATGATTCTTGGGTGATATTGCTGATTAGAAGGCCATTTCTTTAGAGTTTATGTGATTTAGGTTTACATTTAGGCGCATTTACATACTTACCTCTCAATTCTTATGAATTTACATGCCTAACATCTAAATTTTGCCTTTTAAATTTATACAAACCAAATCTTTCATATCACATCAAAAATACAATAATTTTCGACTTTTAAAAAGTGAGATACAGCTTTTCATGCATGGGTAAGGGTATGTATGTAAAAATTTAAGTTTAGGTGTTAGACATGTAAATATATATGAATTGAGTGGTAATGTAAATCTTTCTTACATTTATTTTTCTCAAGAGTTATTCTGGATTATTTATCTGGCCAAATGACATGTAAATCATTTTGTGCATTTCGTTATGTTTTTTGAGCAGTAATAATCAGTTGAGTTTCTGATGTTCCACAGTTCTGTTCATCATTCTTTTTTCCTATTCTCTTCATTTTTAAATTTCATTTTCATTTATTCTCCTTCCCAAAATTCATATTTAATTCTCTTTGTGAGTAACTTGATTTTATTTAGAACTTAAAAGAAGAGAGACATTCACTCGTAAACCTAATACGAGTTGATTTCCATAATAATCAATATTTAGGTTTAAATATTGAAATCAAATTTTTTGCCTTGAGCTGATATTATGTGCTTTATCAGTGATGCACACACTGCTGGTCTTATAAAATATCGACAACCATACAAGTTTGGGGTCGACCCAAGTTGGCGTGGCAGTCGCTCGGAGCTTCCATTTCTAAATTCTCTAAAAATGAAGATGTCTATTTTGTTCGGCGTTACTCAGATGAATTTGGGGATTATCTTAAGTTACTTCGATGCTAAGTTTCACCGGAACTCCGTGGATATAAGGTGTGATTTTGCCATTACTTTAAATTTGTTTTTTCACACTTTTAATCTAGGGAAATTTACATATGTAGCACAGAATTCTTATATATTTACATATCTCATACCTAAACTTTCATATTTATATACACAACACTTTGGTGTTCTAAACCTATGCATGAAAGGGTGTATTTCACTTTTAAAAAGTGGTAATAATGCTATTTTAATGTGTTGTTAAAGATTTGAGTGGTATGTATGTAAATATAAAAGTTTAGGTGTGAGATATGTAAATACATAAGAATTGTGTGCTATGTATGTAAATGCTCCTTCTATCTATAGAAAGATAAAGCATGTTGCAGAGCCTGTTTCTTTTGTTAGGTACCAGTTTGTGCCACAGATGATCTTTCTCAACTGTCTCTTTGGTTATCTGGCGCTCCTCATTGTTGTCAAGTGGTGCACAGGATCGAAAGCTGATCTTTATCATGTGATGATTTATATGTTCTTGAGCCCCACTGAAGATCTTGGTGATAATCAGTTGTTTTGGGGTCAGAAAATTTTGCAGGTTCTAATCTTTGGATCTCTCTCCCGGTTGTGTACATTGACATGATCTAGTTTTTTCGTCTCCATCTTATGTGATGCATTCATTGTTCAGATCTTGCTATTGCTTATGGCTATTGTTGCGGTTCCTTGGATGTTATTTCCGAAGCCTTTTATCTTAAGAAAGCTTCATATGGAGGTAGCTCTCTCTCTCTCTCTCTCTCTCTCTCTCTCTCTCTCTCTATATATATATATATATATATATAGCACTTGCACCAAATACACGTAACTTGGATGGTTTAATAGAAATTATGTCATTCAAATGAATAATCAAAATAATTATAATATTATGAGTAAAGTGTGAAATAATTCTATAACTATTATATGGGGATATTATAATCACAAAGTATATAATATTAAATTTGTCCTGAAATTTTTTTAAATGGGGTTTGAAATAGTCCTCTTTTTAAATATTATGGACTAAGGAGACTATTTCTGACACGGGAGCATGAATGATGCAGNGAAATTTCACTTTTTTTAAGTGCAAAACCTTGGAGGACTTCTGAGGAGAGGATAAAATCTACATGATGATCATGGCTAATTGTTCATGGTGGTCGACTCCAAGTTAGGCCTTGTCTACCCTACCTTGCAATTTTTAACTCTCCTACAACTAGATCCTCATCTAACTTATTAGCATCCCTTTATAATCATAAGGATAGATGATATCTTTTTACTTTAATAACAATTCTTTCTAAGTGTCCATCTTTAACTTCTTTAGTTCTCTATATTCGTAGTAGTAATTGATTAGATTAAATAATTATCATTATTTATTTTATTTGTCATAGATCATTGATAAACTTGATTATACCGGAACTAGTTAGAAAAATCGCGGCAACATGCAAAACAAACTTTTATTAATATAGAGAGAGGGTTACTACACAACACAATGGGAAATGACAATACCAACATAAACGATACAAGCAAAGACTTGTGAAGTGTTTTTGTAGAGTGGTGGAGGTTGGTTGGGTGGATTGGGATGGCTAGTTGGGGTGACGACAGCAAATGTGCGGTGAGAAACTGTATGAACAGTTAGGGGGCTGGCAGTCATGTGCAGCGGCAACAAGAAATTAGGGCAAACATGGCAAGAACATCAGAGGTTTGTTGTCTCGGGCGGCGGCAACAAGGATGGACTGCTGAGCGTCAGGTTTGGACTGGCTCCCAGGATCGGTCCTTGTGTCAGTCGGTTCAACCGACTAGCTTAGTTTGCCGCATCTATGCGGGAAACCTCCCCCCTGGTAGCCGCATCGGTCTCCCAAGGTTAGGAGAGCTTCGACTTCATTCATCAAAACTTATGGTTCCTTATCTTTAATCTTCGTGACAGCTGGGTCCCACAGTCGGTCAAAGCATCGAAGAAGTCAACACCGTTCGCGCGCCCATATCCCATTCGATCCATGGCCCATGCCTGTACTGTTGGATCCTCCAAAGATAACCTACGACCAAGCCAATTTGATGTGCTGCCAGAGTTGCCTGAATCTTTCTGTCTGATGGTGGTGGAGTTGGTGGTATGATGTCAACTGTGGGGTCTCGACATCCTCTCTGGCGTAGTTGACCCGTGTCTAGAGTCGATATCTCGATCCTCTCATCCTGTGTTGTCACTAGAACTGGTCCCATTGACGAAGCTCTGTTGGTAAGAGTTCCAGTGAGCTCGGGCTCTGTTGAAGGGAGTAGAATGATGTGTTTTTCCTTCTTGGTAAATGAGTGTGTTTCTGAATCCATCGTGTTGAGTCCTCCATTAAACTGCCACGGTCGTCCCAATAGGAGGTGGCAGGCATCCATAGGGACCATGTCACATCACACCTAGTCCTGTAATTGGCCTTCTATCCAGAACTCTACCAAACATCTCTGGTCAGTGTTGATCCGATCCTTCTTCACCCATATCAGTGAGTATTATTAGGAGTGCTTTTGAATCTTGAGTTCCAATTTCTCTATCATTTGATTCGATGCTGCATTCTTGTTGCTCCCACCGTTGATGATAAAATTGCATACATTTCCATTCACTGTGCAACAGGTGTAGAAAATGTTGTGGTGAAGCCATTGCGGATCTCTCGTGTCAATATCAGCCTTTAGGACACGTCGAATTAGGAGTGCCTCTCCTTCATCTGGGGGAAGGTGACGTATCTCACTACGGTCCTCTACTATCTCCTCCTCGCTAACCTGCTCCATGGTGCCCCGATCCGTAAATGACTTCTCTGCTCATCGGACAGCTGGCGATGAGGTAATCGTAGTCGTGACATCTGTAACACTTCCTGGATGACACAGTGTTGGAGGAGCTACCCTTCTTCTGCTTCTTCCCGTCTGATTTAGAGTGTCATTCCCTTTTCCGGGTTTGCTTATGTTTCTTGGGATAACTCTGTCAGTCATGGTAGTTGTAGTTGACTGCGTGCCTGCAGGTTGCTGCCTGAAAGATGACCACTGTCTGGCTCTATTCCTGCAGTCTCTCCATCTTCAGGGCTAGTGTCTGAACATCTCCAAGTGATGAATAAGACTGCAGTTGTATTAGGTCGTTGATAGTTGGTTTTAAGCCCCCCAGATAATGGGCTATGGTGTGCTCCTTAAGCTTGTCCAGATGCAAACGCATCCGAAACTGATTAAAATGCTTCGTGAACTCCTCTACCAATAGATCCCAACGTTGCAGGTGGTGGAGTTTTAGAAACATTTTTTGACGGTAATGGAGTGGGAGGTATTCTTTTGTATCACCTTTTTCATCTTCTCCCACCTGGTAATCTTCTCGTTACTCTCTATTTTCCTCTGCCTTTGTATGTTCTCCCACCATAGAGAAACACTTCTTCAATTTGATGACCGCTAATTTGATCTGCCTATCATCTGACACATCTTTATACTTGTAGATCCGTTCAACAGCCTGTAACCAATCAATGAAATCCTCATGATCCATACCTCATTCGAACTCTAACATATCTACCTTGATTTCGAAGTCTTTGTGGCCTCCAAATGATATCTCCTCTCTGTGAGCCTCCCTCTGTGGGGATTCAGATATCCCTTTTTATGCCTCTTTTGATATTGTATTTCAAAACGCCGTGGCCTATCATCTTCGTCGCTAAAATTATCCCTATGGAAGGGATTCAGATCCCCATCTCTTTCTCCTCTTCGACTCTCTCGATGTCTGTCAAAGGTAACATTTTCCTATGTTAATTCTTCAATCTCTGCAAGCCTTTGCTGAAGGTGACAAACCTCTTGCCGTAACTCGTCTCGGATAGGCTCGGGTATAGAACTCTTCGGTGGCATGGCTAGGGATTAAGGAATAGGAAAGAAAAATTTTGGTGGGTTTAGGGTTTGGGTTGTGGAAAGATTATTTGTTGGCAGGACAAAAAGTTATAGTTTATGGTGAATTCTAGGAAACCCTAGGATGGGACTATGGTTAGACTAGCTCTGATACAAAATGATACCGTAACTAGTTAGCAAAACAGTAGAAACTCACAAAGGAAAATTTTATTAATGTATAGAGAGGGTTGCAACACAACACAATAGGAAATGATAATACAAACATATTCGACACAAGCAAACACCTCTCAAGTGTATTCGTAGGGTGGTGGAGGTCGGCTAGGTAGACCAGAATGACTAGCGGGGCTGGTGTCAGCAAATGTGCGGTGAGAAACTACACGAACAGCTAGTGGTTTGGCTGTCATGTGCAGCGATAGCAGGAAATTGGGACAACCATGGCACGAACAACAGATGCTTGTTGTCCCGGGGCGGTGACATCAAGGATGGTGTGTTGGGCGTCAGCTTTGGCTACAGAACAACGGGTTGCGGGGTTGGACAATAGGCTTGGAGAGGTTGGACAACAGGTTGGTCAGCTAGAAGGTGGGCTAGAGGCGGTTGTGGAAGGATCAGAGTGGCCGACGGCTAAGGGGGACGAAAGGGAAGATTTGGGGAAGATAAAGGGGAAGATACAATCACCACCTCGGAGTAGGATACAATCGAAGCACCACCACCTCCTCAGATACAACCCTACGAAAGGGAAGAGGAATCCACATAGGAAATCTGAAAGTAAGCACTGTAAGAACTGTCCTAAACTCAGAAAAACAAGCATATAAATTGACCTAGCTGGGGGGCTACAAGAACGAAAAAATGACGAGAAAGGAAGGAGGAGAATGGACAGGTGGAAATGCCGCCTCTCCGTAAATTTCGCTCGATCCAGGTGGGAGATGCAAAAGGAAAGGCCGACCCAGATCGCATGAAGCCACTCACCACCTTGGATGTCCCACCCACTTATTATGTATCTATGGAAAATATAGTGTTGATATTAAAAAAAATCATGCTTAATGACTAATGCTAAGATTGTTGTGTTGATAATTTATTGCACTTGATGAAATGTTGAAATATAATTGTAATTAAATTAATGGTAATTTTTATTTTATTGTTCTCTAGCTTGTTAGTTGATACATTTAATAATATACTTTATTGGGTGATACGTGTTTTAATTGCGCCTTTTATACAAATTATTATAAACGAAAACATCATTTATATGGAGTGTTATGTCCTAAGTTTTATAATTATATCGTATCCTTTACGTTTCTGCCCCTTCCATGCTGTCATGTTGGTGACCTTATATTCACAAGTGAAAGATGTTAATGTTAAATAAATTGTAGAGCAGCTTTGTTTGAAAATGAGTGCAACATGGCTTTTAAGTGATTTGGGTAGAGGTTTGGAGATTCACCGATAAGACAAGGAGAGAAAATTGAGGTGATCGAGCGGGAAAGAAACTCACTCCTTTGCCCAAAAAAAAAAAAATGTGGGTGGGGTT
>JXCR01051925.1:45947-70931 GCA_002079205.1 Phalaenopsis hybrid cultivar
GCTTAGACTTAAAAGGAAAATTTTATAAGATGGTGGTGAGACCTGCAATGCTATATGGCACAGGATACTGACTTGTAATAGAAAATCATAAAATTAAGTTAAGTGTTGTTGAGGTGAGAATGCTCAAGTGGATGAGTGGCTTTACACTTAGACAAAATGTAAAACGAATATATCCGTGAAAAGGTTGGAGTTGCTCCTGTGGCAGAGAAGATTAGAGAGAATCACCTTAGATGGTTTGATCACATTAAATGTCGACCAATTGATGACCTAGTTAGGAGAGTGGATTTTTTAGATTTAACTTATGTTAAAAAAAGTGGAGGTATATCTAAAAAAACTTGGACATGTTGTATAAAAAATGATCTTGATTTATTATTACTAAACGAAAATATTGCATCCAATAGGACACAATGGAGAAAAATGATTTATGTAGCCGACCCCACTTAGTGGGATAAAGGCTGGTTGTTGTTGTAATCACAATTTAGGACTCATAATAGAGAAGTCTCTCCTTGGCCTTGCTAGCTTTGTTCCATTTTTAATTTGAGGGATTTAAAAAGAAAATTCTGTGTTTTTTTAACTGTTTCATCTAAAAGGGCATTTTTCTAGTTATAAATTAATTTGTACTTCTTAAATTAACGATAACTAAAACGAGCTTTCCCTCTTTTTTTTTTCCTTAAATTTTAGGGGCATTTAAATACTTACCACCCAATTCTTATTCATTTACATATCTAACACCTATACTTTACTTTTTAGATTTATTCTACCAAAAATTTTCATATTTCATCAAAAATAGCACTTCAACTTTTAAAAGGTGAAATACACATTTTCATATATAGATTAGGTGGAGTGTACCTAAACGTTAAAGTTTAGGTGTTAGATATGCAAATACATAGGAATTAAGTGGAGCAGTGCAACTCAATAATGTCCGGTTTCTCTATTTACATCAATGATTTTGTTCCCGAATGCTTCACCATGTAAGTCATTAATTTAGATGATGCAACATCTCATCTCTTTTTTTCTTTTTAGCACATTCTCTAAAATCAAGGCTTTCAGGCGAAAAGAAAAAAATTTTGAACGATAAAATCTACTAAAATAATCATGAACTGCTGGAAAACTCTGGAGAAATTACATTTCATGATCCAAACATGCTTGTTCATGTGTTTATACTTCTTTTCTTGAGGGAGCTCAAAAACAGTCTGGAAAACCATCTTAATCTAGTTAAAATCATCCTATGATGCACCGGTACAGACACAACACGACACGGACACGTGAAACTTTGATTATTGAAAATATAGGATGCAAATATGCATAGGACATGGTATTATAATATAAAGGTACGATTACATACATACCACTCAAGAAAATGTGTATTTCACTTTTAGAAATTAAAATAGTGGTATTTTAGCCGTGATATGAAAGATGCAGGCACGAACACGTGGCACTTCGATTATTGAAATTATAAGATGCAGACATGCATCGGGCATGGTATTATAATATAAAGGAAAGATTACATACCATCCAATTCTGATGTATTTATATGTCTAACAGATGAGCTTTATTTTTTACATTTATGCTACCCAAATCTTTCATATCACATCTAAAATACCACTATTTTAACTTCTAAAAGTGAAATATATATTTTCATGCATAGATAAAGTGGCATATGTATAAAAATCAAAGTTTAACTTCTAGATATATAAATACTAATGAATTGAGAAGTGTATATGTAAACCTTCCTGATATAAATTATTAAACATAAATAAAGTTTAAATAAACAGAACATTAAGAACAGTAAAGAAGAGAATAAGAAATAAAATAATATTAACTTTCAAAAGCTAAGAAATCCATAGATGTTATTTAGTTTATAATATAAAAAATTAAGCACTAAATATCTTATATTACATCAAGATTATTTTAACTCTTAATTAAAAAAATGTCTTTAAATTTTTTATCTTAAAAATATATTTTTAGAATTTTTTAATTCATTACTTTAGAACACACTTGTTTTTTTTTAATATTTTTTAAATTGGACACTTCTATACCGTGTCCGACATGTGTCGGAGCCATGTATGTGTCCGATACATATCCAACATTGCTCTACTTCTTAATTAGGAGTGCTTATGTATTATAGCTGGTATCTGAGCTAGAAACATGGAATTAAAATTTAATGCTTTAGCGTTTGGCCAAAATGGCATAACAAATTCCTACTAAACTGTCATGTCAGTACTCTTTAATCAAAATCAACTAGACTATCAGATTTATAACATTGAAATTCTTCAGTTATTCAAATTCTACATCCTTCTATAATTATTCAATTATCAGATTCGGAATTGCTTTTCGCTATGGTTACACGATTGTTGCTTTGATTTCTTCTCTGTAAAAGCCTAAGATTCACTAATCTATTTTAACAGGTACAACAGCATCGTAATTCGTCTCGTCGGACTTGCTGTCTTCGCATTTGCAACAGCATTCATATTGCTCATGATGGAAACATTGAGCGCGTTCCTCCATGCTCTTCGTCTTCACTGGGTTGAATTTATGAACAAGTTCTACCATGGTGATGGCTATAAATTTAAGCCATTTTCATTCTCCTCCTTAGCCAATGAGGAAGAATGACCAATGACTCCTCTGCTACAGCCTGTGATTCTTACTAGTAAATCCTACAGAAAAGAGAGAATTACAAAAAGTAAAAGGTAAATAAGCTGCAAATGGAACATATATGCATCATCTCTACTTTAGAAAATACGAACCTTGCTTCGAGATTTTCGCCGTAGGAACGAAACTTAGCCGCTGGAAGAGATTATTTGTACATTTATAGGCCCGGAAATCGCCATTTTGACAGAGGATGGATTTCGTATTCAGGTTATTTTCTGTATCTTCTAGGAAAGGTTTATCTTAACACCAATAGCAATATTGAACTCTCCAATTTTTAGTCTCTCTTTCTTTTTTCATTCCTCTCCTTATGATTGATTGACCTATTCTCTTAGTGGAACCTTTTTTTTTTCTTTTTAATTTATACAGTCTCATGTTGCCATTTTATTTTATTTTTGTACTGGTATGCCTCTCTAGAAATGGCATTTTTTTTTTATTTTTTATTTTTACATACAGCCCACCAGAATTTAAATATAATGGATTAACCACTCAAACTTATACAGGTCAGTATAAGTGATTGTTCAGTAAAAACTCCCTTTTTTTCATGATTTCTTTTATGGCTATATTCTCAGAAGTTTGTTTTTTTCTCTATAATAATCTCCTGGTTATATTCCTTGTACTGACCTGTATAACTATTANCACCCAAATTTAAAATTTTGCATTTTAGCCAACCCAGAAATCACTCAAAACTTCGAATATAACGGATTGAATGCTTCTGTTTCAAAAGGAAACAAAGTTTTGAGTTGTTGAAATGTAAATTTTAAGTTTAGATGATCAAAACATTATATTTGATATTTTGAGTGATTGTTCAGTAAAAACTCCCTTTTTTTCATGATTTCTTTTATGGCTATAATCTCAGAAGTTTGTTTTTTTCTCTATAATAATCTCCTGGTTATATTCCTTGTACTGACCTGTATAACTATTATATAATGTTGTTGTACAATGCTGGGGTTGCATGAGAAATTTCTGCTGCAGTAGTTCGGTTTGTAATGTTTGCAGCATTTACATGACTGAAGGGGCTCTACTTCTTAAATTTTTATAGAAAGATTTGCATACATAACTCTTAATTCTCATTTATTTACATATCTAACACTTTTAACTTAAATTTTTACATGTGTATCACTTTTCATATGCATGAGATGGAAATTTGGGATTATCACATACACAGCACCGAAACATTGTTATTTTTAAAATCTAGCACCCATATGATAATTTTGAATTGTCAAATCGATGTATTTACGCGTGTCACGATCAAACCATTGAGAATGTGATAAAGATGAAAAATATGGGTTGGGTTTTTATCATGAATTTTGATATTTGAGTGAGAATTTGAAAAATGGATGAATGAGAGTGCTAGATTTGTAAATATCAATGTTTCCGGTGCTATGTATATAATTGCCCCTAGAAATTTTTTAATTACTGATTTGAGATTTTCAGTTCATACTTCTGCTTCCATAAACATTGCCAGCATTTATGTCTTAGCAGTCCCAATCTTCTGAAGTATTATAGTTTCATCTGTCCCCTGTGAGCTTCATTTTCTGTGATGTGTGAATTGTCAAACCCTTACGGAGAACGAAGGTCAACTCTTAAACATCAAGGCATAACTCAAAATTTAAGTGTGCTCATGTGCGAACGCTCTCAAGATCGAAAAATTGTTACATCCGAATGACCTACATTCGGATTAGATGCAGATGGTATTATTAGAGGTATTATTGGTAACATTGTGGTGTTATTTTGATATTATCATCCGCACATGAAATTATATCAGGACTCCTTATGTAATATTTTCTCCTCGAGATGGGTGAGAGTTAGGCTTGTTACAAATGATGTTGAGAAGTTACCCAGGCTTGAAGATGATAACCAAGTGTATGTATAATAAAATATCAACGTCATGGGGGTTGTCTCTTGAATCTAGATGTGACAAAATGTTTCACCTCTTGAACCTGGATGGGACAAAATGTTGCACGATAAGAGTCATATAGTAAATATATAGGGGGACACTTTTCGAGTCATATCTATCTAATGGATGATTCTGCTTAGGAGCACTAATGTCAGTTAAATAAGGGGCTCCTAAAAGTAAGATGAAGTTGAACTCTTAAATATCGAGGTACTTTTTGGTACAATATTCGGAATTTGATCCTTAACTCAAAAACTTAGCACTAGAATACTTCTCTGAGATGAGCTACCACTTAAAAAATTATGCCAATGAAGCAAAATTGGTTGTACTGAATACTAATTGTGAGGATTTGTTGAAGTGAAGCTATGATAATAATTTCCACGAGGCCATTATTAAAATAAAAGACTAAAAATTAAATATTTAAAAATATTTTTTTTTATGGTAAACCTCTAAGAAAAAAAATAAAAGAAAAAAAAAAAAACAAAAATACGGCTCCGAGAAAATCTAAGAGCAAGCATCATCTCTGGATCTCGCCGAGAAGCTAATTCCAATGCCGGAGCTCACGACGGCGCTTCATCTCTCTCCCTCTTCCCCCCTTCTCCCTTCCCCCGTCGGCGCCGCCTCCCCTCGCCGGCGACCACCCACAATCCCATCCGTCAAGTCCATCTCCTTCGGCAACCACATCCGGTTCAATCCCAATCGAAAACCCCAACATTCCCGCCATGTTCCCCGCCAATCTCCCAACCCCCGCGTCGACATGGCATCCCTCCTCACCTCCCTCTCTTCCACCACCACCGCTTCCGAGCTCCATCACATCATGTCCCCTTACCTCCCTTCCCCCTCCTCTCCCCCTCCCCTCTCCCACCGCTTCATGATCTCCCTCCTCTCCCGCGAACCCGACCACCGCCGCTCCCTCGCCCTCTTCGACTGGATGCTCCACGCCGCCCACTACCCACCCTCCGCCGTCGCCTACAACATCGTCCTCCGCAACGCCGCTCGCTCCGGCGACTTCCCCCTCGCCGCCGGTCTTCTTCACGAAATGCGCCGTTCCGTTTCCCCCGATCGCTTCACATACTCCATCCTCCTCTCCTCCCTCTCCCGCTCCAATCTCCTCGACGCCGCCCTCTCTCTTCTCCCCCTCATGGATTCCGACTCCATCTCCCCCGACCTCGTCCTCTTCTCCACCCTCATCTCCCTCTCCCTCCGCCTCGGCGATCCCTCCAAAGCCCTAACCCTCTTCACCCGCCTCCGCTCCGCCGGCATTACCCCCGACATCATCGCCTACAACTCCCTCCTCTCCGCCCTCTCCCGCGCCGGCCAACTCCGTGAAGCTCGCCGCATCCTCCTCTCCGACATGGATGCCGCCGGAGTTCCCCCCGACACCGTATCCTTCTCCACCGTCATCGCCTCCCTCACCGCTCGCAGCCGCTACCTCGAAGCCCTCTCCTTGTTTCAAGAAATGCGCTCCCCTCGCCGCCGTTTGCCTCTCGACCTAACCACCTGCAACATGATCCTCGACTCCTACGGCCATCTCGACATGGCTCCCGAGGCCGATCNGCCGCTCGCAGCCGCTACCTCGAAGCCCTCTCCCTGTTTCAAGAAATGCGCTCCCCCCGCCGCCGTTTGCCCCTCGACCTCACCACCTGCAACATGATCCTCGACTCCTACGGCCATCTCGACATGGCTCGCGAGGCCGATCGGCTCTTCTGGAGCATGCGCCGCCTCGGCATTCCCCCATCCACCGTCACCTGCAACACCATGCTCCGCGTCTATGGCGAAGCCGATCTCTTCGGTGAAGCCGTGCATCTCTTCCGCCTCATGCAGCGCCAGAACATGGAGCAGAATGTTGTCACCTACAACACCATGATCAAGATCTACGGATTATCTCTCGAACACGAGAAAGCCGGCAATCTGTTCGTCGAAATGCGGCAACGAGGCATGCAACCCAACGCCATTACTTACTCCACCATCATCTCCATCTGGTCTCGCGCCGGAAAAATTCACCGCGCCGCCAAGCTCTTTCAGAAAATCCGTCAATCCGGCGAGGAGATCGACCCCGTGCTATACCAAACCATGATTGTTGTGTACGAGCGAGCTGGACTCGTTGCGCACGCGAGGTGTTTGTCGCAGGACCTCAAAGCGCCGGTAAGCAAAATCAACAAAGACGACGCGGTGGCCATTCTCGCCGGAGCCGGCCGTCTCGAGGAGGCGGCGTGGCTGTTCCGCCGCTCTGAGGTTAAAGACAAAGAAGCCTTCCGATCCATGATGGTTCTGTTCGCGAGGAACAGGAAGCACGGCAATGTCGTGGAGGTGTTGGATCGGATGAGAGCCGGAGGGCATCTGCCCGACTCGGACATGATCGCCATGGCTCTGAATGCTTATGGGAAGCTGCAGGAGTTCGAAAAGGCGGAAGCTTTGTACAGTGAAATGGAAGGGGAGGGATTTGTGTTGGCCGATATGGTGCATTTTCAGATGCTGAGCTTGTTGGGGATGAAGAGGGATTTCAGGAGACTGGAAGAACTGGTTGAAAAGCTTAGGTCTTGTGGGGATGTTGATGAGAAAGAGCTGTGCGTTGCGGCGGCGAATGTGTACGAGAGAGCTAACAGGCTCGACGACGCTGCTCGGATTGTTGCAAGGATGAACAAGAGAAGCTCTGCCGGGGCGAATGTGCAATAGGTCTGTTTGGGTTACCTATAAAACAGCTGTGTGATAGTTGTTTCTGAACAAATGACTATCCTGATATTGTGTAGTGATAATATTTGTAACATAATTATTCTAGTCATATATTTGATACTTCATAAGTAAAAATTTATTTTAGAATTGTACAAAAATTCAGATAAACAACTCACTTAACAGCGAGTATCAAGTATGCTAAAAAAAGAAAACTATCAACACTATAATTAGTAATATAAAAATATTGATTATAAAATGCAGACGGCGTATGCCACAAGTTACGTCGTCACGAGTTACAACCACGCCGCTGGCCTACCGCCGCCCCAAAAATGGCCACAACAACAAAGCAAATTTACATGCATGACACTCAAAATTTAGTATGTATATATTCAATATCTAAATTTTTATATTTACATTGTAGATTATTTTGTTATCAATTCTTAATNAACGACGCTGCTCGGATTGTTGCAAGGATGAACATAAGAAGCTCTACCGCGGTGAATGTGGGTTAGCTGCTCATAAAGCTGTTGTGGGGAAGCTGGTTAGTTGTTTATTTTTTACGGTTTGAAAACAGCGGTACGACAGTTATTTCTGGACAAATGACCATTCTGATATTGTGTAGTGATAATATTTGTAACATAATTATTCTAGTCATATATTTGATATTTCAGAATTAAAAATATACTTTAGAACTGTATAAAAATTTAGATAAACAATTCACTTAACAACGAGTATCAAGTATGCTAAAAAATAAAATAAACTATCAACACTATAATTAGTAATATAATAATATTGATTTTATAATGCAAATGACGTATGTCACAAGTTACGTCGTCACGAGCTATAACCAGCTACAACCACGCCGCTGGGTCTACCGCCACCCCTAAAAGGGCCACAATAACAAAGCAAATTTACATACATAACACTCAAAATTTTAGTATGTATACATTCAATATCAAAATTTTTATATATACATTGTAGATTATTTTGTTATCAATTCTTAGTGGATCTCACCGTACATTTGCAAGTCGCAAATTGGTGGGAAAGTGGATGGCGGAGCTTTCAGATTGGTAAAATAGGATGTGGCAAAGAACTAACATGATTGGTATGTAGTTTAGGTTTACTCATATATAATTTATTTTAATTATATGAAATTTTAAATTAAGGTTAGAAACAATGGAGTTGAGCTTGGCTCATTCTCGTCTCGAGCCCGTGCTTAATTAATTAACAGAGCTTGGAGTTTAGCTCGAGCATGATTCTACTAGTTCGAGTCGACTTATGAGTTATTTGTTTGTAATGAGAGAGCAAATAATATTAGCCTGAGCTAATGTTCTAACGAAATGACATTTGATACAACTAGAGTGTGGTTTGTTTAGCAAATGGATGAGTAAAAGCAATAAAACACATAAGGAAAAATATATATATAGATTATTGAATGTTGCATAATGGTCATTATGGGAAGGTTGTGCCCCTTATTATGAGTTATCATAAGTTGTTCTTAGAATATTGTGCATTAAATCAGACTGTAATATACCTCAAAATATACATTAACTAGGTAGCATGATTATTGAAGGAGATAAATTTAAAACAAAATTTAGTGCGAGAGGATTATATATATATATATACATACTATCACTGCTGCCAATAATTTGGTTGTAGTAGATGATATTCTAATAGATATGGAACCACTTCTTGCAAAAGAAGAGTGTACTCAAGTACTGGAGGTGTGTCAAGATCAAGGTGTGCAGCAGACTGAAACTGCTCAGCAAGTTATGGATCAACATACACACCAGGGTGGGTTCTCCATTGATGATCAATTTAAATGGATTGTTTATAAAGCCAAGATGAAGAAGAAAAAGATGCTAGAATTTAGGAATTTACATAATGATTATTTGATAAATTCGGGTGGAAGCCCACATAACCGTTTGTTGTTGGACTCTCTGTAGAACTAAGGGGAGAGGAAAACCTACCCTCTTTACCTGCAATTTTTTTTTTTGCAGATTATTTTTTGGGTTGTGTAATCTCGTAGGTGATTTTTTTGGGTTTGTTAGAATTACCTGCCCACTTGCACGTCTTTGCATATCAACGAAAAATACTTTTTTCGACAATATATATGATCGGTGTAATGGTTAAAATTGATATTAGAGAAGATAGATTATTATATTAATGAATGTATGTTGTATTATGAGGCTGACATATTTTTGATGTAAAATACAACTGAGACTTTTTATATCACATAATAAATATCACTATTTTTTTACTTTGAAAAGTGAAATACACATTTTCATGCATCGATAAAGTGATATTTATGTAAAAATTAAAATTTAGAGTTTAGATAAGTAAATACATATAAAATAAGTGGTATGTATGTAAATATTCTAAGAAAATAAATAAATTTAAAAAGATACATAATTAAATAGCAGTGGCCATATAACATTGCTATTGAGTAAAATATTAAAATAGTTTTATATGGGGTTATTTTAGCTTGGGAGTTCGGAATGTTCAAATAATTTTTTATTATTTTAAAATTAAGTTTTAACAGTCTCTATGAACCGTTGGAGTGAGCGCAGGGTCCAGCCCGAGGGGAAAATTTTCTGTCCGGACTTTGGACGTAACTCTACTTGTTATTAAGGGTCTGTTTGGGGCAGCTTATTTGGGTGTGGCGATGTTTTGAAAACGTCGCCGCTCTGTTTGGAAACCGCATTTGGCGAGCCTTTTCAAAACGCCGCAGAAAGCATTCCTTTATTTCTTCATAGGAGTCGCACGAGGGGGATGAGATGCGTTCGGCGTTCGCGACTGGCTTTTAGAGATTGATTACCTTCGGTGCATTTCGCAGATGAGAATGTATTTGATTATCAGAATAATCTGTTTATCAGCAGATTATAAATAATCAACATCTCCACAAACATAGGGTATGTTTGGGGCAGCTATTAATTATTTATAATATGTTGATAAACAGATTATTCCAATAATTTTATTATAAGAGTAAGCTGACTTGTTATTTGGGGCAGCTTATTCAGAACAGCTTAGTAAGAGTTGTTGTTGAATAAATGATCATTCTGTCATTATTTAGTTCAGTTGTTTGCAACAGAACTATTTATGAAAAATAATAGATAAAACAGATGTCTCAAACTATTACAGTTCAGTTACAAAAATTAAAATATAGTGCTCACCATTTCGTGAGTATCAAAAGAAATAAAATAAGAAGAAATACAATTACAATCATAAGTAAAAAATTAAAATGTTCAATTTAAAACTTTGACGTCGTCTGTCCTAAGCGGTACTTTCCGCTTGGGAAACCATCGTAACACGATCACTGTCGGCATTGGAGTATGTCGGAATGTCGGCCCAATAGAAGAAATTGTATCTTGCTGAAACACTCCTCTGACAACCGTAGAACTGTCTCCCACTGCTATGAGGCTGGCGTGACGTGAGTAAGGGAACCGGTAGTCCGCAGTAACACAACACAACTCGGGAGGTCCCTGAAATCCTATAGCTTATACTACTACTTGAGTCCAACCAAGGAAAATGTCTATCAAACTATGGCAGTGGAGTTCGAAGTTACAAATAACCAACTAGAGCATGAAGCGTTGATCGTTAGGCTTTCTCTGGGCATATGAAATTGGTGCTCGAGATCTGCTCATAAATTTAAACTCCTTGTCGATGGTCAATCAAGTCAACGAGAAAATGAGACCCAAGTAGTTTAAATTTAAGCAACCTGAAAGTGCAAAACGTACTGCCCTGAAATTGTTGAAAAATGATTTAATGTGTCGCAATATTGTTCCACATATTACAGATAAATCCTGAAAGCCACAACCAAATAGCCCTAAGCATTTAGAGATTTAGCACCCACCCTGAAATAAAGGTAAATCACATGTCTCACTATGGTTATACTAAATGCCCGCCTAGGAGTGCAGAGGTGTCATAACTTAACCTCATTCAAGTGCCAAAGCGAGCAGTAGAATCATCTTTAACAACATCATACAATAATTAAACCTCCTATTACAAGCATAGGGTTCTCAATTATATCCCAAAAATGAAATGACACCATGACATATGTGAGTTCAAACCTTGTTTTTCTAAAAGTGAAAACAATTCTGATCTAGCAATATCATCAAAATAATAATAATAATAATAAGCAGATCAACCATTCATTTATATATCACATAAAATCTCACTTATACTGGGTATAGAACGCACCTCCAAAAAATTGCCCAGGGTCTTTGTGCATCCTCGGGAAGACATGAAGACATCCTCGATGCCTGCAAAATGGAGCACCTTCTTCGGAACTCTGACGCCTACAATACCGACACCTCGAGGAGCAGGCACCATACGCACCATGACAGATCCGCACTTTCCAGTGACCTTGCACGACACAGTATGTGGTTTCCCAATCTTGTTACCCCAGTATCCCCTCCTCACTGGTATCATTGAAAGCTTCACAAGAATAATGGCACCGCAGATCGCTATGGCTACTTCTTTGGAGCACGTGACACCTAAACAAGCATGGTTGTTTCCATCTCCGACGACCACAAAGGCCTTGAACTGAGTACGTTGCCCGGCTCGGGTATACTTTTTGATTGACATAATCTTCATGACCTCATCCTTGAGGTGAGGACCGAGTATCGTCTCCACAATTTGATGTTCTTTGACTGGAAGAGATTGGAGGTAGATATGTTCAAGACTTACAATCTTTCGTTCAAAAGGTAGTCTAACTTGGTAACTGGAACCCATTTCTGTTCATCCTCACGGCGAGCGCCACCACGATGACCACCTCCTAGATCATCACGATCTCCATGACCGTTGTGATCACCACGACCAAATCCGACGTGATCACCACCTCTATCCATTGGGAATGGAAGGGGATGTGAATTAGGGTTTTGGAGTAGCAAAGGAGGCAAACGCGATAGAAAATGGTTGGCTAGGGTTTTTACTGTGGGCATCACATATGCATCGCGTGGTCCGAGGAGCAAAATCTATCATTGGTATGCTAGCTCGGGCGAGGTTATCAGATCAACGACGTAGATCTGCTTTCTCTAAAGTGAGTTTAATCGGTTATCATTTTCTAAATTTGGTACTTTTGGTTTCTTAATTCTCAAAATCTGAGGGTATTTGATATTTATCATTCTTTTATTTTTATATAAAATTATTAACTTTTTTGTATTATTCAACCATTTTTGTATGGTAAATACATGATAATAGAATATGTAGGGTTGTAAGTGAGCCAGGATGAGCCATGTATATAATGGATTGAACTTGCTTGGTCGAATCGAGCTTAGTCGAGCTTTCACATATGTTCATTTGGCTTGGTTAATTTTTTTAATGTTCATATTTGATTTATACATATATTATTTGTATTAATTGAACAAACTAAAAATTTGAATGAGAGCTTAATCTTTCAAAGCTAAATTTTTTGTTTATATTTGATGAGTGTCGAAGGGTCTGCAGCGGTTGAGTCACAAACTTAGCATTTTAGTATTGCTCGAAAACTCAACACACACACAGATAATTAAGAAGAAGTGAGTAGAATGAGAAATGATTTTTACGTGGAAGACTCTATAAGGGGAAAAACCCCGTGGTCTAGCCCAATTGTAACAATTCACTATAAATGATGAGTACACGGATCCAGTCTTCTCTTAAATTAAGAAAGATTTAGTTACAAAGATGATCATTATAAAAATACAATAGTGTTTGATAATAGTCGTAGTTTGTCTGTAATGAGTGTAGTTCTAGAAGATAAGGTTGTAAAACCGCAGTTGATTGCTACAGAGGCAGTAGTTCATCGTGAATGTTGTAGATAGTAGATGTATTGTCAGCTTATCGTATAGGCTGTAGTGTAAAGTCATGGTGACAGTTGGTCGTGTAGGCCACAGATGGTTGTTTCAGGAGTATCATTTACAATGTGTGCTAGAAAATTCGCGACGATAAAGTAATGAATTATCGTCTTAGTATTGCACAAGAATTCAATACACACAAATAAAAAAAGAGAAGCAGGCGGAGACACCTTGAATTTTTATGGGAAATACTCTTGAGATGGAGAAAAACCACAAGGTCTAGCTCAGCTGAAATAATTCACTATGAATAATGAGTATACATGTGCACTCTTATCCTAAATTTGAAAAGATGGAAATACAAATTTATATAACTATAACATGACTACAGTTCTTGGTGACAACAGGTTGCAGGGGTCGTTGTTGATTGTTGTAGAGGTAGTAAATCGTTGTGACTATTATAGATAGTTGCTCCAAAAGCGTTGATTGACAAGAGAAACTGCAGTAAGTTGTTGCGGAAACTGTGGACCACATAGGCTGTAGTGGCGAGTATGAATGACGTCCGTAAGCCGCGGGGGCCGGGGTCAGGAATTGCACGAGCTATGACCCACGTAAGCCGTAAGGGCCAATATGAATGTCTTTCGTAGGCCGCAGAAGATGGAGTCGGGAGTTGCACAAGCTGATGACCACCTAGGTCGTTGAGGAGAGTATGAATGACATTCGTAGGCCGCGGGGGCCGGAGATGGGAGCTACATGAGTTGTGAACCTTGTATTATGAATGACGTTTGTAGGCCGCGATGACCAGAGTTGGGAGCTGCATGAGCTGCGAATCACGTAAGCCATATGTGCGAGTATGAATTACGTTCGTAGGCCACGGGATCGCAGCTGGGAGCTGCAGGAGCTATGAACCACATAAGTCATTGGGGCAAGTATGAATGATGACCGTAGGTCGCGGGAGCTGAAGTTGGTAGTTGCACGTGATGTGAATCACATAGGTCGTTGGGGTGAATATGAATAAGGTTAATGGACCGTCATCACTAGGGCTGTCAATTTGGCTGGTTGTTCCGTTTGTTAAACCAATGAGTTAAACACGAACAAATTTTTAAGCTCAAAATGTATACAAGCCGAACACAAACAAATTTTGTTCACTCGTNCAGAGATTATTTTCGAGTTATTAAAGAGAAATTCATATATTTCACTTTAATCATTTTAAAATAATCCTGAAATATTGCATAGTATTTTTTCATTGTTATTAAGGGCATGTTTGGGGCAGCTTATTTGGGTGTGGCGATGTTTTGAAAACGTCGTCGCTCTGTTTGGAAACTGCATTGGGCGAGCATTCTCAAAACGTCGCGGAAAGCGGTCTTTTATTTCTTCATAGGAGTCGCATGAGGGGGATGAGATGTGTTCGGTGTTCGCGATCGGCTTTTAGAGATCGAATACCTTCGGTGCATTTCACATATGAGAAGGTATTCGATTATCAGAATAATCTGCTTATCAGCATATTATAAATAATCAACAGCTCCACAAACATAGGGTATGTTTGGGGCAGCTATTGATTACTTATAATCTGCTGATAAACAGATTATTCTGATAATTTGATTATAAGAATAAGCTGACTTGTTGTTTGTGGCAGCTTATTCAAAACAGCTTACTAGGAGTTGTTGTTGAATAAATGATCATTCTGTCCTTGTTTGGTTCAACTGTTTGCAACAGAACTATTTATGAAAAATAATAGATAAAACAGATGTCTCAAACAATTACAGTTCAGTTACAAAAATTAAAATACAATGCTCACTATTTCGTGAGTATCAAAAAAAAAAAAAAGAAGAAATACAATTACAATTATAAGTAAAAAAATTAAAATATTCAATTTAAAACTTTGACGTCGTCTGTCCTAAGCGGCACTATCCTCTTGGGAAACCATCATAACATGATTACTGTCGGCATGGGAGTATGTCGGAATGTCGGCTCAACGGAACAAACCGCATCTTGCTGAAACACCCCTCTGACAATCGTAGAACTGTCTCTCACTGCTATGAGGCTGGCGTGACATGAGTAAGTGAGTCGGTAGTCCGCAGTAACGCAACACAACTCGGGAGGTCCCTGAAATCCTATAACCCATGCTACTACTTGAGTCCGACCAAAGAACATGTCTATCAAACTTTGGCAGTAGAGTTCGAAGTTACAAATAAACAACCAGAGTATGAAGCGTTGTTCGTTGGGATTTCTCTGGGCATATGAAATTGGTGCTCGAGATCTGCTCATAAATTTAAACTCCTTATCGGTGGTCAATCAANGAAGATAAATGGATTGTTTATAAAGCCAAGAAGAAGAAAAAAAGGATGCTAGAATTTAGGAATTTACAGGATGATTGTTTGATAAATTCGGGTGGAAGCCCACATAACAGTTTGTTGTTGGCTCTCTGTAGAAGCAGGGGGAGAGGAAAACCTACCCACCATGATTATTTTTTTCTTCTCAAACGAATGCACTGCTTTTTATATCTTTACCCGCAATTTTCTTATTTGAAGATTATTTTTGGGATTGTGTAATCTCGTAGGTGATTTTTTCAGTGTTTGTTGGAATTACCTGCCCACTTGTACGTGTTTGCATATCAATGAAAAGTACTTTTTTCGATAATATATATAATCGGTGTAATTGTTAAAATTGATATTAGAGAAGATAAATTATTATATTAATGAATGTATGTTGTATTATGGGGTTGACATATTTTTGATGTAAAATACAACTGAGACATTTTATATCACATAATAAATATCATTATTTTTTTACTTTGAAAAGTGAAATACACATTTTCATGCATAGATAAAGTGATATTTATGTAAAAATTAAAATTTAGATTTTAGATAAGTAAATACATATAAAATAAGTGGTATGTATGTAAATCTTCTAAGAAAATAAATAAATTTAAAAAGAAACACAATTAAATAGCAGTGGCCATATAACATTGCTATTGAGTAAAATAATAAAATAGTTTTATATGGGGTTATTTTAGCCTGAGAGTTTGAAATGTTCAAATAATTTTTTATTATTTTAAAATTAAGTTTTAACAGTCTCTATGAACCGTTGGAGTGAGCGAAGCGCCAGCTCAAGGGAAAAATTTTCTGTGCGGACTTTGGACGTACATCTACGTGTGGAATCCAATAATATGACACCATGCGTGCTACATCGCGGAGATTATTTCAAAGTTGTTAATGTGGAATTGTGGATATTATTTCAAGGTTATTAAAGAGAAACTCATATATTTCGTTTCAATAACCCTGAAATAACATTGCAGAGGTTGTTTTAGGGATATTGAAGAAAAACTCACATATTCCGCTTCAATAATCTGGAACCGTAGAGATTATTTTGCAGTTATTGAAAAAAAATTCATATATTTCACTTCAATAATTTCAAAATAACACTGTAGAGATTATTTTTGAGTTATTGAAGAGAAATTCATATATATCACTTTAATCATTTTAAAATAATCCTGAAATATTGCACAGTATTTTTTCATTGTTATTTAGGGCCTGTTTGGGGCAGCTTATTTGGGTGTGACGATGTTTTGAAAACGTCGTCGCTCTGTTTGGAAACTGCGTTGGGCGAGCCTTTTCAAAACATCGCGGAAAGCGGTCTTTTATTTCTTCATAGGAGTTGCATGAGGGGGATGAGATGTGTTCGGTGTTCGCGACTGGCTTTTAGAGATCGAATACCTTCGGTGCATTTCGCATATGAGAATGTATTCGATTATCAGAATAATCTGCTTATCAGCATATTATAAATAATCAACAGCTCCACAAATATAGGGTATGTTTGGGGCAGCTATTGATTATTTATAATCTGCTGATAAACAGATTATTCTGATAATTTGATTATAAGAATAAGCTGACTTGTTGTTTGGGGCAGCTTATTCAGAACAACTTACTAGGAGTTGTTGTTGAATAAATGATCATTCTGCCATTGTTTGGTTCAACTGTTTGCAACAGAACTATTTATGAAAAATAATAGATAAAACAGATGTCTCAAACAATTACAGTTCAGTTACAAAAATTAAAATACAATGCTCACTATTTCTTGAGTATCAAAAAAATTAAAATAAGAAGAAATACAATTACAATTATAAGTAAAAAAATTAAAATGTTCAATTTAAAACTTTGACGTCGTCTGTCCTAAGCGGCACTGTCCTCTTGGGAAACCATCATAACATGATTATTGTCGGCATGGGAGTATGTTGGAATGTCGGCTCAAAGGAACAAACCGCATCTTGTTGAAACACCTCTCTGACAATCGTAGAACTGTCTCTCACTACTATGAGATTGGCGTGACGTGAGTAAGGGAGTCGGTAGTCCGCAGTAACGCAACACAACTCGGGAGGTCCCTGAAATCCTATAGCTCATGCTACTACTTGAGTCCGACCAAAGAACATGTTTATCAAACTTTGGCAGTAGAGTTCGAAGTTACAAATAACCAACCAGAGTATGAAGCGTTGATTGTTGGGCTTTCTCTGGGCATATGAAATTGGTGCTCGAGATCTGCTCATAAATTTAAACTCCTTATCGGTGGTCAATCAAGTCAACGAGGAAATGAGACACAAGATGAGCATCATAACCTATCGTCATCTACTTTCCTATCTGTCTTCTCTTTCCCAGTTTATGTTTTCATTTACTAGCATCAAATTTTGTTTCAAGAAGTGTGAGCATCATAACCTATCATGAACTTAATGTAACTATGAAAAGGATCACTTGATCATAACAAGATCCATGTAAGAAGTCCATCTAATGCAATTTAACATGTGATCCTGCTGAACAAATGAAAATCACTTGATGAGATCACTGAAGAAAAAAACACCCAAATGAAGATTGGGTGAAACCTAGGAATATGGACAAAAAAAAAAAAAAAACAAGTGAACAAACAAAGAAAAATAAATGGAAGTGGGTTTCTAGTGTCAAATAAAGCATCTAAGGCTACAGCTATACATGAAACATCATAACATCATCTTCTTGATATGGAATATGCTTATTTCTCCAAGACATAATAATCTTTCACATGGTTATGTATCAAGTTGATCATCATCTGCAAAAATTACTCAACCTTAGAAACTATCTCGTAACGGAGTTAAGCGTGACTTAATTTAAATCTTGCCAGGTAGAAAAAATTGGAATTTCAAAGAATTTAGTAAATCCGTTCTTTCTTAGTTTTGCCTTAAATCTCAAATATACTAAATCTCGTTTTCGACCAGGTTCAGAGGTTGTTTTGTATTGTTTTTAAGCAGGATTTTTGCAGGTTCAGGTTAAATCCTACCAAACAGCAAAATGCATCCCTGAATATCTTGAGATTCGGCGAATCCTAAATGTAAACCGCGATCCCATTGTTGCCTTCGCTGGTAGCTATAATGGCTACTGTATCGTGAAAGTTTGTTCACAAAGGCGATGGTTTTATGTGAAACCGAGAGGGAGGAAGGGGAGGGTGATGAGTGAGGATTTGGGCAGAGTTCGGAAGTTTGGGCGAAACTGGGAGAGGGTGTAGGGTTTTGAGCGGAGAGGGGAAGTGATTAAATACTTGATTAATTTAATTGACTCATAATTAATAATTAATCTATATATTATTAAATTAATCACAATTAAATAAATTTAAATGTAATTATTTAATAGTTAAGTAATTAATCAAAAAATTTAAAATTTAAATTATTTAATAAAACTTTAAGTAATTCATAGTTTACATCATTGACTAATAATTCATTAATGTTAAAGATTTACTCACTAACATACAAAAAAAAATTTGGGACTTATTCACTTCAAGATTTGGTAAATCTGGATTTATAAATCCTATTTAAACTAAACCTATAAGTTTCTAGGGTATATGCGTATTCTGACGTTATTTAAACAGTTTGAAAGTGCAAAACGTAATGTCCTGAAATTGTTGAAAAATGATTTAATATGCCGCAATATTGTTCCACATATTACAGATCAATCCTGAAAGTCGCAACCAAATAGCCCTTAGCATTTAGAGATTTAGCACCCACCCTAAAATAAAGGTAAATCACATGTCTCACTATGGACACCCTACAACCAAGTTATACTAAATGCCATCCTAGGGGTGCAGAGGTTTCATAACTTAACCTCATTGAAGTTCCAAAGCGAGCAGTAGAATCATCTTTAACAACATCATACAATAATTAAACCTCCTATTACAAGTATAAGAAANTGGCGGTCGCCGTGAGGATGAACAGAAGTGGGTTCCCGTTACCAAGTTAGGCCGTCTTGTGAAGGAAGGAAAGATTGTAAGTCTGGAGCAGATCTACCTCCACTCGCTTCCTGTGAAAGAGCATCAAATTGTGGAGACGATACTCGGTCCCCAGCTCAAGGACGAGGTCATGAAGATCATGCCAGTCCAGAAGCAGACCCGAGCCGGTCAACGTACTCGCTTCAAGGCCTTTGTGGTCGTGGGAGATGGAAACGGCCATGTTGGTCTTGGTGTCAAGTGCTCCAAAGAAGTAGCAACAGCGATCCGCGGTGCCATTATTCTTGCGAAGCTTTCAGTGGTACCAGTGAGGAGGGGATACTGGGGGAACAAGATCGGGAAGCCGCATACTGTGCCGTGCAAGGTCACTGGAAAGTGCGGATCTGTCACGGTGCGTATGGTGCCTGCTCCTCGAGGTGCCGGTATTGTGGCCGCTAGAGTTCCGAAGAAGGTTCTCCAGTTTGCAGGCATCGAGGATGTCTTCACGTCTTCCCGAGGATCCACAAAGACCCTGGGCAATTTTGTCAAGGTGCGTTCTATACCTACTAAAAGTGAGATTTTATATGCTATATAAATGAATGGTTGATCTGCTTATTACTACTACTATTATTATATTGATGCTGTTGCTAGATTTAAATTGTTTTCACTTTTTTGAGATCCAAGGTTTTAACTCACATATGTTATAACCAATTGGTGTCGATTCATTTTTGGTTATAATTGAAACCCCTATGCTAAAGGTTTCTTATTCTTGTAATGTGAGGTTTGATTATTGTATAATGTTGTTAAAGTTGATTTTACTGCTCGCTTTGGATCTTGAATGAGGTTAAGTCACACCAATTCTTCCCCCCTAGGTGGGCATTTAGTATAACTTTGTTGTAGGGCGCCCATAGTGAGACCTGTGATTTACCTTTATTTCAGGGTGGGTGCTAAATCTCTAAATGCTAAGGGCCATTTGGTTACGGCTTTCACTATTGGCTCTTTGGTTGTAAGTAGGATTTAGTTTAAATATGATTTAATAAATTCTGTAAATCTGGATTTATCAAATTTTGATGCTGCTAAATCCCGAAAACCATTTGGTATGTTATTGATTAATTCCCAAAAATCTTGAAAAACTGATTGGTATTTATAGAAGAATTTAACAAGATTTATGAGTGTAAAGATAAAAAAAAGTATTAAATAAGATAAAAGGTCATCTTAAAATGCATAAAAAGAACATTTACATTATGTTATAATTAATTATACAACAACAACGACACCAAACCCCTATTCCACTAGTTGGGATCGGCTAATTAATTATTAGCTATATAAATTAATAATTAATAACTTTTAAATACTTATTAAACAATAATTTAAAATAAATCAATTATTAACCAATGATATAAATTAAGAATTACTTAAAATTTTATTGAATAATTTATAATTTTTTAAATCTTTATTCATTACTTAACTATTAAATAATTACATTTAAA
This sequence comes from Phalaenopsis hybrid cultivar, assembly GCA_002079205.1. Lineage (NCBI taxonomy): Eukaryota > Viridiplantae > Streptophyta > Magnoliopsida > Asparagales > Orchidaceae > Phalaenopsis > Phalaenopsis hybrid cultivar. The sequence goes on from JXCR01051925.1 coordinate 66,650, forward strand.
TTTATGTAATTATAATTAGTTTAATAATATATAAGCTAATTATTAATTATTAATCAATTAAATTAATCGAGTATTTATTCACTTCCCTCTCTGGCCGAAACCCTGCCTCCTCTTCTGGTTTCACNAGAAGCCAATAAGGAAGGTGAGCCTGTTTGCACCATTCTTCCTCTTTGCTTGTCCCAGATCTACTAAATCCGCCGATTCACAGGATTTACTATATCCCGTATTTATGGTGAATCAGCATCATTGTAGGATTTGCTAAATCTCAAGATATAAGGAGATGCCTTTTGCTGTTAGGCAGGATTTATCCTAAATGTTGTGTAAATCCTACTTAAAATTGGCTACCAAACAGCCCGTAAACTTGGTCGAAAACTGGATTTAGTAAATTTGGGATTTAAGGCAAAACTGATATAAACTTGATTTACTAAATCCTTTTAAATTCTAATTTTTGTAATTTGGCAAGATTTAAATTAAATCATGCTTAACTTCGTTACAGGATAGATCCTAAGGGTGAGTAATTTTTGCAGATGATGATCAACTTGATACATAATCATCTGAAAGAATTATTATTTCTTTGATACATAATCATCTGAAAGAATTATTATTTCTCGAAGAAACAATCATATTCCATATCAAAAAGTTGTTGTTTCATGGATATACCTGTAGCCTTAGATGCATTATTTGTCACATGAAACTCACCTCATGTAATTTTTCTTCCGTCGGTTCACATTCTTATTGTCCATATTCCTAGATTTCACCCAATCTTCATTTGAGTGTTTATTCTTTAGTGATATCATCAAGTTACTTGCATCTTTAGTATTTCTAAGAATGGACTTGTCAAATTGAATTAGTTGGACTTCTTACATGGATCTTGTTCGCCTTTTCATAATTACATTAACTTCACGATAGAGTATGTTGCTCACAGTTCTTGAAACAGAATTTGATGCTAGNACACCTCAAAAAAATTGTCTAGGGTCTTTATGGATCCACGGGAAGCCATGATGACATCGTCGATGCTGCAAAATGGAGCACCTTCTTCGGAACTCTAGCGGCTACAATACCGACACCTCGAGGAGCAGGCACCATAAGCACCGTGACAGATCCGCACTTTCCAGCGACCTTGCACGGCACAGTATGTGGTTTCCCAATCGTGTTACCCCAGTATCCCCTCCTCACTGGTACCATTGAAAGCTTAGCAATAATAATGGCACCGCAGATCGCTGTGGCTACTTCTTTGGAGCACGTGACGCCTAGACCAACATGGCCGTTTCCATCTCCGACGACCACAAAGACCTTGAACTAAGTACGTTGCCCGGCTCGGGTATACTTTTGGACTGACATAATCTTCATGACCTCATCCTTGAGGTGAGGACCGAGTATCGTCTCCACAATTTGATGTTCTTTGACTGGAAGAGATTGGAGGTAGATATGCTCAAGACTTACAATCTTTCCTTCGTTCACAAGGCAGTCTAACTTGGTAACTGGAACCCATTTCTGTTCATCCTCACGGCGAGTGCCACCATGATGACCACCTCCTCGATCATCACGATCTCAATGACTGTTGTGATCACCACGGCTGAATCCGCCGCGATCACCACCTCTATCCATTGGGAATGGAAGGGGATGTGAATTAGGGTTTCAGAGTAGAAAATGAGGCAAACAAGATAGAAAATGGTTGGCCAGGGTTTTTACTGTGGGCATCATATATGCATCGCGTGGTCCGCGGAGCACGATCTATCATTGGTATGCTAACTCAGGCGAGGTTATCAGATCAACGACGTAGATCTGCTTTCTCTAAACTGAGTTTAATCAGTTATCATTTTCTAAATTTGGCAATTTTTGTTGCTTGATCTTAAAAATTAAAACTTTGATAAATTTATTACATTGAACTTGTAATTAAAAATGACATTGCTTTTAAATTTTTTCTTAAATAGATTTTTAAATCTCATAATGAGCTCAAAATCTGAGGCTATTTGATATTTATCATTCTCTTATTTTTATATAAAATTATTATCTTTTTTGTATTATTCAACCGTTTTGTATGGTAAATACATGATAATATAATATGTAGGATTGTAAGTGTGCCAGAATGAGCCATGTATGTAATGAATTTAACTTGCTTGGTCTAATCGTGATTTGTTCATGTTCAGTTCGAGCTTAGCCGAGCTTTCACATATGTTCATTTGGCTTGGTTAAGTTTTTTAATGTTCATTTGATTTATACATATATTATTTTTATTAATTGAACAAACTAAAAATTTAAATGAGAGCTTAATCTTTCAAAGCTAAATTTTTTGTTTATATTTGATGAGTGGCGAAGGGTCTGCAGTGGTTGAGTAAAAAACTTAGCATTTTAGTATTGCTCGAAAACTTAACACACACACAGATAGTTAAGGAGAGTGAGTAGAATGAGAAATGATTTTTACGTGGAAGACTCTATAAGGGGAAAAACCCCGGGGTCTAGCCCAATTGAAACAATTCACTATAAATGATGAGTACATTGATCCAATCTTCTCTTAAATTAGGAAAGATTTAGTTACAAAGATGATCATTGTAAAAATACTATAGTGCTTGATAATAGTGGTAGTTTGTCTGTAATGAATGTAGTTCTAGAAGATAAGGTTGTAAAGCCATTGTTGATTGCTACTGAGGCAGTAGTTCATCGTGAATGTTGTAGATAGTAGATGTATTGTCAGCTTATCATATATGTTGTAGTTGAAAGTCATGATGGCAGTTGGTCGTGTAGGCCACAGATTGTTGCTTCAAACGTATCGTTTGCGATGCGTGCTAGAAAATTCGTTACAATAAAGTAATGAATTATCTTCTTAGTGTTGCACAAGAATTCAATATACACAAATAAAAGAAGAGAAGCAGGTGTAGACACCTTGAATTTTTACGTGAAATACTCTTGAGAGGGAGAAAAAGCACAGGGTCTAGCCCAGCTGAAATAATTAACTATGAATAATGAGTATGCGGATGCACTCTTGTCCTAAATAAGAAAAGATGGAATTACAAAGTTATATAACTATAATCTGACTACAGTTATTGGTGACAGCAGGTTGCAAGGGTCGTTGTTGATTGTTGTAGAGGTAGTAATCCGCTGTGAGTATTGTAGATAGTTGCTCCAGAGGCGTTGATTGACAAGAGAAGTCATAGTAAGTTGTTGCGGGAACTGTGGACCACATAGGCTGTAGTGACGAGTATGAATGACGTCTGTAGGCCGCGGGGGCCGGAGTCANTTACTAAATCTCGTTTTCGACCAGGTTTAGAGGTTGTTTTGTATCGTTTTTAAGCAAGATTTTTGTAGGATCAGGTTAAATCCTGCCAAACTGCAAAATGCATCCTCGAATATCCTGAGATTCGGCGAATCCTAAATGTAAACTGCGATCCCATTGTTGCCTTCGCAGGTAGCTATAATGGCTACTGTATCCTGAAAGTTTGTTCACAAAGGTGATGGTTTTATGTGAAACCGAAAGGGAGGAAGGGGAGGGTGATGAGTGAGGATTTGGGCAGAGTTCGGAAGTTTGGGCGAAACTAGGAGAGGGTGTAGGGTTTCGAGAGGAGAGGGGAAGTGATTAAATACTTGATTAATTTAATTAACTCATAATTAATAATTAATTTATATATTATTAAATTAATCACAATTAAATAAATTTAAATGTAATTATTTAATAGTTAAGTAATTAATAAAAAAATTTTAAAATTTAAAATTATTTAATAAAACTTTAAGTAATTCATAGTTTACATCTTTGACTAATAATTCATTAATGTTAAAGATTTACTCACTAACATACAAAAAATTTTTTGGGACTTATTCACTTCAAGATTTGGTAAATCTGGATTTATAAATCCTATTTAAACTAAACCTATAAGTTNTTCGTAGGTCGTGGGAGTTGAAGTCGGGAGTTACACAAGTTGATGACCACCTAGGTCGTTGAGGAGAGTATGAATGACATTCGTAGGCCATGGGGGGTCGGAGTCGGGAGTTATATGAGTTGTGAACCTTGTATGCTGTAAAGGCTAGTATGAATGACGTTTGTATGTCGCGATGGCCGTAGTCGGGAGCTGCATGAGATGTGAACCACGTAAGTCATATTTGCGAGTATGAATTACGTTCGTACGTCACGGGACCGCTGTTGGGAGCTATAGGAGCGGTGAACCACGTAAGTCATTGGGGCAAGTATGAATGACGACCGTATACCGCGGGAGCTGAAGTCGGTAGTTGCACGTGATGTGAATCACATAGGCCGTTGGGGTGAATATGAATAACGTCAATAGACCGT
>JXCR01051925.1:76663-88182 GCA_002079205.1 Phalaenopsis hybrid cultivar
GTTTATTTTTTGATGTGTTCAGGCAACTTTTGATTGTCTTATGAAGACGTATGGATTCTTGACTCCAGACCTGTGGATTGAGAGTCGCTTTGCAAAATCACCTTTCCAGGAATATACGGACCTGCTCTCGAAGCCAACGAAGGCCATCCTTGATGATGTTGAGAGGATTGACGCATAGGTTTCCGATTAAGTGTCAACAGCTCCGAGACTTCTAGGTGTTTGATAAAAGCTTTTACCACCTTCTAAAAAACCCTTTGCGCATTTTTTTTTGCTCATGTTCTTATTTAAACTTTTCTTGTTGCTTGCTCCAAACTGTTCCCTGTCATAACTTCTTGATTGTGCTATTTCTTAGAAAATGTTAGCCTTTTTTTTCTTTAAATGATTATTATATGGGGCAATTAAATACATCACACTCCAAACATTGCTATTTACAAACCTAACATCTCCATTTCGGAGAATATTTGCGTACATAAGATGTACGCAGCCCTGCTTACGTCGGAGGTTATTCAGAGGGTACAGGCCGGGTTATATCCGCATTATACCCTCCTGTAGCCTCCTTGTAACTACCGGAACTACAGAAGCACGGAACTTATTTGTAGGTTACAAATAAGTTACAGGTAGGTTACAGGGAGGTTAAAGAATCTCACGACGTATGCAACTCTGCGTACGTCTTACGTATGCGAATCTTTTCCCTCCATTTCTCTCTCAAAAGATCAACATTTATCAATTTCGGGTTTGTTTGTAGCATGTGTACATGTATTGATTCGGTAGTTCAAAAAATTCATTTTGGATGTTTATTTTGTAAATAATTATGTTTTTTGTATTATGTGTATAATTATCCCTTCATGTATGGACTTCTGTTAGAGTCCATTCCGTTGATTTTCTACAATGGATTCTAGGCTAACATCAGGTGAAGTTTGGTCGGGCTGACAAGCCATAGAAGTTTCTGAAAATCTGCCATTTGATTTTGGGGTGTAAATAAGCGAAGCTGTAGTGAACCTTAAAATATCACTCTTTATGTTCGGCTTATTTATATTTTGAGCGCAAAAAATTTTGTTCGTGTTCTGCTCGTTTGCTTAACTGTTTGCGAACAATGTGTTGTTTTGATAATCTTAGTCACACAGCCGTAGGATATTAAGGGTAGAGATGAGATTTAAATTTTATTATTTATATTAAAATATTTATTTAAATAGAACCTAATATATATTTAACTTCATTTTTTAATTAATAATTTTAATTGATTATAAATTTTTGTAGCATTCTAGTCAATTAAATTATTTATAAAATAATATTCATCTATTTTACTTACATTTTAATTTAGTTATTTCGAGCCCGAAATGGGCTGAACACGAATAAATAAATATTTGTTTGTGTACAGTTAGTTTATATATAGATTGTAATTTTTTTTTTTTTTTAACTCGTTCGCTTAGCGAATAAATCTAGCACGAGCTACTTAATGAGTCAAACACGAGTTGTTCGTGACCGCTGTAATCTGGTTTGATAAATAAATTTGCTAATTAGATTATTGTACAAGATTGATGAAATGCTTATTACAAGTAGCTATAAATAATATGAAGAATTGGCTTATAAGCTGACATGAAGACACAAACATATTGAAATTCATTACACCATCTCAAATAGGACTTTCAATTATGATGAAAACTCAAAATGAGCTCAATTATTGTTTATATATTAACCAGGTTATAAATGGTGAACTTCATCAATTTTTTAAATATATTTTATGAGTTCAAGAATAAAAGGAGCCTCGTTTTAAACATAATATGTGATTAGACTCGGCCAATGACTAACAGATCTTCGATGTTTATCTGAGCCTTGCATTATTCAAAAGTCGCCTCAATTTTAAATATTTCTTTTACTCCTTTATATGCATAATCTTTGAACTTCTAAAAACTCTTATATCATCATTGACAATATTCAAACATTTCTTGGAGAAGCCTAAAATTTACTTGAGAATTTACACTCTGTAAGAAATTTCTCCTTTTAATTTTCAAAGCAACTTGTCGCGGGCAAAAAACCCCACATTTGTTAGGTGTGGGACTGAAGAACAGTATTTAAGTCTTGGGTTGCCCACCACCCGAAAAGCTATTTTGCGAGATGACAAGTGGTATCAGAGCCGATTACTGCTTGTCAGGTGTGTGGACTCCCCATGGTCTAGTGGGACCCTCGGTGGAGCCGATCTGTAACGGGGGCGTGGAGGAGAATGTCACAGACAAAATGTCCCACATCAACTAGGAGTATGACCGAACAACAATATTTAAGTATTGAGCTGCCCATCACCCCGAAGAACTCTTTTGGGATGTGATAAACTGCTAGAGTATGTTAAGAAGTTTCATCTATCCTGAAAAAAAAATAAATAATTATAACTTTTGAATTTAGATTTGACTTATAAATCATACCCAAGAAAGAAATAGTGCATATTAATTATGGGAGAGAAATAAAAAAAATGACAATATTTATTAATCAACAACTGCACAAACAGACCCTAAAATGTAAACTTACAAGTCTGTCTTTTATAAAATCTGTAAGTCCACGATACAACATTTTTCGCAGTTCGAGGAGATGTTTGGGTATGTAAGACGTGCGTAGAGTTGCGTACATATAAAGTTATTTGGAAGTATGGCTGTCAAAACGGCTCGTTGTTCGCGAACAGCTCGTGTTCGGCTCGTTAAGAAGTTCGTGTTCGACTCGTTCGCTAAGTTAACGAGCCAAACCGGAACAACACGAACAAATATTTGCCGTTCGTGTTCGGCTCGTTTTGACTCGAAATATTACTAATCAATTATATATATAGTTGATGAGTAATATTTATAAAAAATTAAATTAACTACAAGGCTGCAAAGATTTATAATAAATTAAAAAGTATTAATGAAGAAAATAGAATAAAAATTATTAAATCAGATTCAAATGATATTTTAAATCTTACTTCAATCATTAATATCTTATGGTTATGAGATTAGACTCAACTCGTGTTCGACTCATTTATATTTCAAGCTAAAAAATTATATTTATATCGACTTATTTGCTCAGAGAGCCAAAGACAGTCTTCAAAAACAAAAAAATCATTTTAGCTCGTGTTCTGGGAAGGTATAGATTATAGGGATTATACGATAGTGATTCTTACAGCTTAAGTGTAACCTATCAAATATATCTCCACTTTTCGAGAGGGCGCGAAAGCATATGTCTCTCTCTTCGAAGCCGAGCTGCTCCCGCCTCCTTCGTTCTCATCGTCGCCCAGCCATTGCTCCCCGTTCTCCCGGAGTTTTTCTTGTCTGACACTCCGGCCATTGCCGAGCTCTAGATGTACGCAGCGGAGGAGGGCCGCGCACTGGGCCGCAACGTGTACGCCGACACTGCGGCAGATATCTGGCCGTTTTATTTCCCGGAGGCGGATTTTGCTATAGATGACAGGAGGTACAAGCTTTTGGCCGAGCTGGCGGACTTCTTCTCATCCCTGAAAGCGGATTTCATCCTCTCTAACGTAAGTTCTCATTCGCTCTCCTCGCATTTTATCTCCGTCTTGATTAGCGCAGGGGCGAGGTTTTAAGTTTAGTGACCAAATTAGGGTTTCTGATTGTTATCATTTGCATTTCATTTTTCCAAGGATACGTGTTGAATCTTTTGATTTCAAACCCGAGCCTGGAAGACAAATATAATGAAATGAATTGCATAGATTTTGTATTATCAAAATAAAAGATTAAATGTAAATTTCAACAAAAAAAAGTTTTGATTTGTTTTATAAATAAAAGTTCGACCGGAACAACTAAAAAAATTTTGACTGAAACAAAACTAAAAATGTTAATATGGGAAACACCAACCAAATTCTTAAAAGAGGAAATAGAATAACTAAAGCTAATATTGAAATATTAAAAATGAATTTAGAATTGGAATGTTTGCTTCTGTGAGGATAATGCTGTAAGAGGTTTAAGAGAACTGTTAGACAAAAATATTAACTGGTAAGCATAACAAATCAAATCTAATATATNATCATTCATGAGACAAAGTGTAAGCCTCACACTTAAAATATTGCTTAACTTAACATGGATTTTCTAAACTCAAAAGTGTAAAGTTAGATGTAACATACTAAACCTTGTCATATTTAAATATAAAAAAAGTAGCATATCTATATGCTAACAAAGAAATAACAAATTGCACAAAGAAGTGACATACGTCGTAACATCAAATCACGAAGCAAAATTATGCTTGCCTCGCATATAGTGAGGTGAGGCGCATCTTTGTGTGAGGCGCGTGCCTTAGGTACAATGAGGTGCAAGTCTTATAGTATTTTTTGGGGATAAAACTATGATGCACCCATGAGTCACGCCTCATTCACGTAATTTTCCGTAGGTATATTATGGGATTTTCTTGTTATATGTTTTTTAAGTATAAATTTTGAAGTACATTCTGATTGTGAAATTTCTATTTATTTGAATTCGCCCTACTGGTGGTTGTTTCTTTTATTTATCAAGAATGGTGGTTTCTAGTCTCTCCATGTCCACCATGTTCATAGATTATAGATTTCAGTATAATTTAACGTTTCAGAGTTTTGTATGGAGTTTGACTAGTACTGAATGCTGTTGCTTTACTCGCTGGATTGTCAATCTTTCCAATTTAAAGTTTTTTATTCAACCAATTGTCACTTCTTAACACCCGAAACTACTCCTTTAATGGAAGGATATTGACTAAATTTGATGAACTTAGCATTCTTTTAATCTACAACAACCTTGAAAGACTATGATTACACAAGCCGCAATGCCTGTTAAAGCTCTACTTTTTCTTGCAATATCGAAATATAGGGTACTATATCAAATAACTGATGAAAATTATAAGGAAGATGTACATACATACCACTCAATTATTATGTATTTAAGTATCTTGCATCTGAACTTCAATTTTTGCACATCTAGCGCTCACTGTTGATGTTTATTTTTTGATGTGTTCAGGCAACTTTTGATTGTCTTATGAAGACGTATGGATTCTTGACTCCAGACTTGTGGATTGAGTCTCGCTTTGCAAAATCACCTTTCCAGGAATATACGGACCTGCTCTCGAAGCCAACGAAGGCCATCCTTGATGATGTTGAGAGGATTGACGCATAGGTTTCCGATTAAGTGTCAACAGCTCCGAGTCTTCTAGGTGTTTGATAAAGCTTTTCCCAGCTTCTAAAAAAACCCTTTGCGCATTTTTTTTGCTCATGTTCTTATTTAAACTTTTCTTATTGCTTGCTCCAAACTGTTCCCTGTCATAACTTTTTGATTGTGCTATTTCTTAGAAAATGTTAGCCTTTTTTTTCTTTAAATGATTATTATATGGGGGCAATTAATCACATCACGCTTCAAACATTGCTATTTACAAACCTAACGTCTTAATTTTGAAAAATATTTGCGCTCGCAATATGTATACGTATGCGGCTTTGCGTTCGTCTGAGGTTATTCAGACGGTACAAACGGGTTATATCTGCAGTACACCTTCCTATAACCTCCCTATAACTTATATGTAATTACCGGAACTATAGAAACGCGAAACTTATTTGCAGGTTACAGATAAGTTACAGGTAGGTTACAGGGAGGTTAAAAGGGGTTATAACACGGATGTAACCCCCCTTGTACCCTTTGAATAACTTCCCGACGTATGCAGCTCTGCGTATGTCTTACGTATGCAATATTTTCCCTCTATTTCTCTCTCAAAAGATCAAAATTTATCAATTTCCGGTTTGTTTGTAGCATGTGTACATGCATTGATTCGGTAGTTCAAAAAAATCAATTTGGTTGTTTATTTTGTAAATAATTATGTTTTTTGTATTATGTGTATAATTATCCCTTCATGTATGGACTTCAGTTAGAGTCCATTCCGTTGATTTTCTACAAGGGATTCTAGGCTAACATCAGGTGAAGTTTGGTCTGACTGACAAGCAAGACTTGGGTGATTGGAGTGACGAGTCTCGGGACGCGATAGAAGTTCTGGAAATCTGCCATTTGATTTTGGGGAGTAAATAAGCGAAGCTGCAGCCTGCAGTGAACCTAGGATCCACTTGTGTTTGGCTCGTTAAAAATAGGGTTGTAAACGAGCCTTGCTCATGCTCGGCTCGTGTTCAGCTCGTTTGAAATTGTTCGTGTTTGAAATTGACTCATGTTCGAAACCAGCTTGTGAATAGTGAGTTCGTGTTTGGCTCGAAATTGACTCGTTAACATTAAACTAAAACAATAGATATAAAGTGTTGAATTCGAACCTGGACTAAATGTATGCAAAAGAAGGTGCATAACTATATTATCACACATGCAGTTACGTTTAAATTTAAGTTTAAATATATATAGTATATTATTATATAAATAATTATATATATATATTTTTTTATTTCGAGCTAAAATGAGCTAAACACGAGCGAACAAAGAGTTGTTTGTGTTCGGCTCGTTTACTTAACGAAGGAGCTGAACACGAGCTATTCGCGAACAACGAGCTTTTTGACAGCCCTAGTTAAATATCACTATTCTTGTTCCGCACATTTATATTTTGAGCACAAAAAATTTTGTTTGTATTCTGCTCATTTGTTTAGTTGTTTGAGAACAATGTACTGTTTTGATGATCTTAGTCACACAGCCGTAGGATATCAAGGGTAAATGTGAGATTTAAATCTTATTATTTATATTAAAATATTTATTTAAATAGAAGCTAATATATATTTAACTTCATTTTTTAATTAATAATTTTAATTAATTATAAAATTTTGTAGCATTCTAGTCAATTAAATTATTTAAAAATAATATTCATCTATTTTACATACATTTTAATTTAGCTATTTGAAGGCCAAAATGAGCTGAACACGAATAAACAAATATTTGTTTGTGTTCAGGTAATTTATATATCAAGTGTAATTTTTTTTTTTTGGTTTAACTCATTTGCTTAGCGAATCAATCTAGCACGAGCTATATAATGAGTCAAAGACGAGTTGTTCGTGAAGAACAAGTCATTTTGAACCCCGTTGTACCTCCCGTGTAACCCCGCTGTAACCCACGCTTTTATTTTATCCATTGGGATTACAAGGTTACAGCGGGGTTACACCGGAGTTACACGGGAGGTACAACGGGGTTATAAACCCTTTGTAATCCCCATATAACCCCCGTGTACACTATTATGTACCCATCTCTGCGTACGGTTGACGTACGCAAATTTTTTCCGCTGTAATCTGGCTTGATAAATAAATTTGCTAATTAGAATATTGAACAAGATTGATGAAATGCGTATTAAATGTAGCTATAAATAATATGAAGAATTGGCTTATAAGCTGACATTAAAACACAAACATATTAAAATTCATTACACCACCTCAAATAGGATTTTCAATTATGATGAAAACTCAAAATGAGCTCAATTATTGTTTATATATTAACCAGGTTATAAATGGTGAACTTCATCAAAATTTTAAATATATTTTATGAGATCAAGAATAAAAAGAGCCTCATTTTAAACATAATATGTGATTAGACTCGGTCAATGACAAACAAATCTTCGATGTTTATCTGAGCCTTGCATTATTCAAAAGTCGCCTCAATTTAAAAGATTTCTTTTACTTTTCTAGAAACTCCTTTACATGCATAATCTTTGAACTTCTAAAAACTCTTATATTATCATTGACACATTCAAACATTTCTTGGAGAAGCCTAAAATTTACTTCAGAATTTATACTCTATAATAAATTTCTCCTTTTAGTTTTCAAAGCAACTTGTTATGGACAAAAGACCCCACATATGCTAGGTGTAGGACTGAAGAGTAGTATTTAAGTCTTGGGCTGCCCACCACCTGAAAAGCTCTTTTGGGAGATGACAAATGGTATCGGAGCCGATTAATACTTGTCAGGTGTGTGAACTCTCTATGGTTCAATGGGACCTTCGGTGGAGCCGATCCGTGACGAGAACGTCACGTGATTAGGTGGAAGAGAATCTCACGGACAAAAGAGAAAATAGAAGTCTCTACTGATGCGTATGTCTGTAACCTGCAAACATATTACCGGGAGGATTTTAGGATGTTATAACCACGTTACACCCCCCGTAACCTCCTGTAACCTATCTGTATCTTCTAATAAGTTCTGCGCTTCTGTTTTCATATACAGGCAGGTTACAGGGAGGTTACAGCGGGTATAACGCGGTTATAACCTCTCAAAATCTTTCCTATAACATATTTGTATGTTACAGACGTATGTAACTCTGCGTACGTCTTATGCACACAAATTTTTTCGCACAAACAGACCCTAGAATGTAAACTTACGAGTTTCTTTTAAAAAATTCATAAGCACGCGATACACAGTTAGAGGAGATATCAAAGCTGCATACATATTACATAATTCGGAGAGTTCAGACAGCTAAGTGAAGCCTATCAAATATTTCTCCACTTTTCGAGAGGGCGCGAAAGTGTATGTCTCTCTCTTCGAAGCCGAGCTGCTCCCGCCTCCTTCGTTCTCATCATCGCCCAGCCATTGCTCCCCGTTTTTCTTGTCCGACACTCCCGCCATTGCCGAGCTCTAGATGTACGCAGCGGAGGAGGGCCGCGCACTGGACCGCAACGTGTACGCCNGGCTGCTTACATTGGTTGGTCATATGCTTTCTTTTTGGGTTTCATTTGTTATCTACTTATCTTTTTTCTATAATGCACTAACACTTCTAATTAAAGCGCAGTGCAGTGTTGAACGTGGAAACGCCTCCTATATGGCTCCGACACTTAGCGGGCACAATATAGAAGTGTTTAATTTAAATAATATTTAATAAAAAAAGGGATACACGTGCTTAAATTAATAAATTAAAAAATTTTAAAAATATTTTTAAATGTATATTTTTAAGATTAAAATTTAAAGAAATATTTTATTTTTTATTTAAAATTAAACTTAAGATGGCAAGTGTTTATTTTTTTATATCATAAATTAAATTATATTTTTGAATTCCTTAGCTTTTGACAATTAATGTTATTAAATATCTCTTCTTTATTGTTCTTAAAATCCTTTTTATTTACTTTTTATCAATTTTTGTTAATTTATATTAGGAGGATTCAAATATATACCAATCAATTCTTGTGTATTTTCATATCTAACATCTAAACTTCAATTTTTACATATGTTCATCTTACCACTGCATGGGAAGGTTGGAATCCCATATTATAGTTAGGTTGTCCAAATCCTGCAAGAATTCTAAGGCATCCACATCGCCCACTAAGTTTGTAAGAATCTAGTTTCAATATTCTGATTCCACTAAACTTCTATGTTTTAACCTAATAGTGCTTCTAATCTTCTTCGGATAGTCTGATGTTACGAATAGTTTTAACCTTTCAAATGACTAAGTTGAATGTAAATGACATTTAAAAAGTTAAAAAATAACTTCAAAAATAAAAAGCTCCTGAAATCAAAGCATTTTCAATATAATATGAAAAATCTGTGTGATATAAATGTAAAAAAGAAAGTTTGAGTATTAGATTTGTAAATACATAAGAATTGGGTGGGATGTATATAAATGCCCATTTATATTATAATGTTTTGTCTGAGTATATTTTTAAAATAGAAGTGTCACGTGTGCATGTTTTGTCATTGCTCACGTGTCTGTTTCCATGCGTCACAGTTTTTTTTCCCTATTTCATTGGTTAAGAAAAAAGTTTTTGATTTCGAATTATATTGCCGCAGGTAAGCTTGTTTCTGTACGGGGCACTGTCGTTAAAGTTAGTACTGTGAGGCCTCTAATCATGCAAATGGATTTTACATGTGTTAAATGCGGAACCGTTATTACAAGAGCTTTTCCAGATGGAAAATTTTCACCACCAATAGGTTGCAGTATTCATGGATGCCGAAGCAAGACTTTTACTCTAGTCAGATCTTCTGCTAAAGCCATAGATTTTCAAAAAATAAGGCATGAAACTCCTATCTTTGCTTAGGAAGCTTAGTTATAGTTGAAAAATTCTTGGGAAATTTAATACCTAGCATACACTTCTTATGTTACACTTTGATATTTACCTACATAGCACTTTAGTGTTTTAAATCTATGCATGAAAATGTGTATTTGATTTTTTAAAAGCAATAATAATGCTATTTTTTTGTGATATTAATGATTTGAGTGCTCTATATATAAATATGAAAGTTTAGGTATGAGATGTAAATGATGCGGGGTGCTATGCGGCGGTGATTGTAGGAAGATCAAACTTGGCGGCATTATTTATTTTTTTCTATTTTCTTAAAGAGTTTCCTTTGTCATTCCTCCTGTATATGTGCTGTATTAGGGTTTGGATCCTCAATTTTATTGTGTTTTTTGTTGGAAGAGCCGACGGTATCTCTGCTTTCCCTTTTAAAGTTGTATCCAAAGGTCTGAGAGGTGCTTTGGTTGCATCTCACTCCTGATGTGGTGATTATCTCATGTATCCCCTTCCGCAGCACTCCCGACCACCCCTTCCCTGTTGCGACGGACCAAAACAACCTCCTTTTATTGTTTTCCTTGTCGTCCAGCCATTTTCCGTATTGTTGTTGCTCAGGACAGCCCTCCTTTGGCTGTCTAGTGGTCCACCGCATCTCCCGTCGCTGTTCCAGCCCTCCTTACCCGCTGTCATCGCTGTTCCAGCCCTCCATATTTGCTGCCGTTGCTGTTCCAGCGCTCCCCNTCATTTTCCTTATTGTTGTTGCCCAGGACAGCCCTCCTTTGGCTGTCTAGTGGTCCACCGCATCTCCCGTTGCTGTTCTAGCCCTCCTTACCCGCTGTCATCGCTGTTCCAGCCCTCCATATTTGCTGCCGTTGCTGTTCCAGCGCTCCCCCTTTGCTGTCATCATCTCGGATAGCAATGTCACGTCAATATCTGTTGCATATTTGTTGTTCGGAACCCGAGAAACTGCTGTCTTGCTGTTTTTTGCTTGCCCACCCACGCATCCACTATCCCGCCACTTTCCAAACCCTCGCCCATCACCATCACCCCCTGAGATCTATCCTAGTGTGAGTTTGTATATCGTGTATATTGTTATTTTTCATTTTCATATATTTGTTGTAATTGTTTATTGACTTTTCTAGTAATAATACTTATTTGCTTATCATTATTTGGATTAATTCTGATATGAGTTTGTACATAAGAATTGTTTGCCATGTATGTAAATGCCCTAAAATTCTAATCTTCTTCTTTATTCAGGCTTCAGGANTGGAACCCGGGAAACTGCTGTCTTGCTGTTTTTTGCTTGCCTACCCATGCATCCACTATCCCGCCACTTTCCAAATCCTCGCCGATCACCACCACCCCCTGAGATCTATCCTAGTGTGAGTTTGTATGTCGTGTATATTGTTATTTTTCATTTTCATGTATTTGTTATAACTGTTTATTGACTTTTCTAGTAATAATATTTATTTGCTTATCATTGTTTGGATTAATTCTGATATGAGTTTATACATAAGAATTGTTTGCCATGTATGTAAATGCCCTAAAATTCTAATCTTCTTCTTTATTCAGGCTTCAGGAAATACTTAAATCTGGGATTTACGAAGAGGGGCGGG
>JXCR01051925.1:105334-128676 GCA_002079205.1 Phalaenopsis hybrid cultivar
TGAATATTTTAATCCTAAATTTTAATTATCTTGAATATTTTATTTAGGATTTTGTAGAAAATTACAATTTTAGGGTCCTTAATGAGTCTATGTTGTATTGTGAAATCCCAAATAAAACACAGAAAAAAACAAAGAAAACACATGCAAGTGCAGACATGTAACATGATGCAAAAGATAAAACAAACCAAGTTAAAATAATAAACAGGCTGGTGCCGCTGGGTCGGCAACATATACCAGAAAAGAAAAGGGCGGCCGGACTCCGCATATACATGCCCGGTCCTAATTCTATACATCATATCCCAGAAAAGAAAAAGGGCGGTCGGACTCCGCATATACATGCCCGGTCCTAATTCTATACATCAATATAAAAATGCAATTAATGATACGGGGCACGAGCATCTGCTCCTAGTCTCCTCCACGTGGTTCCCGTGCTAACGACTCGGAACCCGTGCCCGTTTCTTATTTCTGCTACAGGACTCTCCTAGACTTTAAAAAAAATACATAGAGAAAAGAAAAAGACTCAATCCTGCATGGAAACAAGTGTCAGCGGGGAAAGAGAAAAGAAAAAAGACTCAATCCTGCATGGAAACAAGTGTCAGCGGGAAAATCACATGCACATAACGTAATCGGAGTCATGCCTTAAAAGTGGGGTATAGCGGTACCTGTGTGTGTGTATAAAAATAGGCATGACTGCCTGCAGAAGAACGCCCTAACATATTACCACACATATGCAACATGCAATCACATCACAAGCATAATGCAAAANAAGTTGCGTATATTTCAGGTTATTCAGAGGGTATAACTAGGTTACACTTACGTTACAGGAAGAATTACAAGGGGTTATAACTTAAGTGTAACCTAATTACAACTTCTGAATAACCTGAAATGTACGCAACTCTGCGTACGCTTTCCGTACGCAAATATTTCTCCTCCCACCAGGCTTTGACTCAACCTCTTCTCGTGGATAGGTGTGTAGAATGCAGAAATCTATTTATGGATTGAAACAATCCCTCCGGGCCTGGTTCAACAAGTTTACACAAGTTGTTGTGGGCCATGGTTTCTCTCAGGCCTAATCCGATCACACAATGTTCTTCCGCTACTCATCCTATGACCATATTGCTATCCTCATTATTTTTGTTGATGACATCATTCTCACATGTGTTGATCAACCGACCATTAAATCTCTCAAAGGCATCCTGTCCCCATCTTTTGAGATGAAGGACTTGAGTTCTCTCCGATATTTCCGAGGTATGGAAGTAGTTCGGTCCTCTTTGGGCATTAGCTTTTCCCAACTTAAATATGTGACATTTACTGACTGAGAGGAAGCCACTTCTTTGCAAACCGGTGGCTGTTCTAATGGATCCCAATGAAAAGTTGGCAGACGTCTTGTGAACAAGACACACTACCAACATCTAGTGGGGAAACTTATTTACCCTGGCCTATATGTGACCAAACATTTTTGACACTGTTGGTATTGTCAGTCAATTCATGCATGATTCCTACTTGCATCACCTCACCTTTGTACATCAGATCTTTCACTACCTGAAAGACACCCCGTGCTCAGGTTTGTTGTTTTCTCGTCACACCTCTCGCTCTGTTGCAGTTTATATGAAATGCCGATTGGGCCTGGTCCATCCACGATCAACGATGTACCTCGGGTTATTTCTCCATCATTTGAGGGAACCTTGTCACTTAGAAAGTAAAAAAACAATCTGTCAGTGCAGAAGCCGAGTTTCAGTTTGTCCTTTGGTTGCACATTATGCTCCATGAGTTACGTATGTTGCTCTCTCTTTTTCTGCAACTGTTTTGTGACAATAAAATCCATCNCATTTACCCTGGCCTATATGTGACCAAACATTTTTGACACTGTTGGTATTATCAGTCAATTCATGCATGATTCCTACTTGCATCACCTCACCTTTGTACATCAGATCTTTGACTACCTGAAAGACACCCCGTGCTCAGGTTTGTTGTTTTCTCGTCACACCTCTCGCTCTGTTGCAGTTTATATGAAATGCCGATTGGGCCTGGTCCATCCACGATCGACGATGTACCTCGGGTTATTTCTCCATCATTTGAGGGAACCTTGTCACTTTGAAAGTAAAAAAACAATCCGTCAGTGCAGAAGCCGAGTTTCAGTTTGTCCCTTGGAGTATGTGAAACCCTTTTGTTGTACATTATGCTCCATGAGTTACGTATGTTGCTCTCTCTTTTTCTGCAACTGTTTTGTGACAATAAAATCCATCNTGACCTCACCTATGAGACCTAAGGTTTAGACCCTTGGATATGCGACACCGTCGCCTCTTGTTTTGGTGAGGGAATGTGGGGAGTTTTCTCCCCGGATCTCCGAAGAGAAAACTCTCCACGGCGTCGCAAAATGTGCTAGCTACAAAGCTTTTGCCATTTCGCGAACTCCTCCAGACTTTGCAGAGCGAGCCAGCTACGAAGCTTCTCTCGCTTTGCCAAGTCCGACCCCCTAGCTTCTCCAAGTAAAGCTGGGGAAACCCAAAACAAGAAGAGTGAGAGACTCCGACCTATCGGGACTTGTGCTAAGGCTCACAACAAAAGGGAGACACTCGGCTCTACGGGGGGTGTTTAGTTACGCACAGAAAAACCTAACCTAAAGGCTAGCTCTAGGAAATCGACGATCCATCACGCAGGCACGTCGTCGCGCCGACCCATGCCGGCGCACGCACCCCGTATGAGCGATCGAACCCACACGCCCAAACACCACTAAACCTAGGGCTAGCTAAGAGTTTAGGGGATCTCATCAGGTGCGTTCTCCGTGTGAATCATGCAACGAGGAGAATAGAAGATAGAAATCAGGGAGTGCAAAATATCCAAAAATAATAATTTTAGTATATAAAAGTATAACCAAAGTATACCTTCGAGGGCATTCGACGGCGGTGAAAGAGAGGAAGCTTTCCTCGCACAGGAAAAGACACTTGCACCTCCTCAAACAGGGACTTTGCTCGCTGCCCGGCGACGTCAAAGTGCTTCGGCGAATTATCCTGTCGCCGGGAAGATAGGATAGCGAGGTGGAGGACTTAGCTCGCCGGCGGTGTGCGCCGGGAGCGAAAGAAGCGCGGAGGAGAGCCCGAAATATGCCGTTTTCCTCACTGATTTTCTCCGGCGTAAATACGACGCCGGCGAGTGACAAGGACGGCGAGGAGGAAGAGATNGCCGGCGGTGCTCACCGGGAGCGAAAGAAGCGCGAAGGAGAGCCTGAAATATGTCGTTTTCCTCGCTGATTTTCTCCTGCGTAAATACGACGCCAGCGAGTGACAAGGACGACGAGGAGGAAGAGATCCGGCAAATGGCGGGATCTCGGCGTCAGAGTTGGCCGAGAAAAATGAAGGATAAGAAGAAAGAAAAAATAAAAGAAAATAGAAGAAAGAAAAAAGAAAAAAATAATAATAAAATTAAATAAAATAAAATAAAATCAGAAGAAGGAGAAGGAGAAGAAGAATAAGTAAAAAAAAGGAGAAGAATAATAAGAAAAAAAGAAGGAGAAGAAGAAGAAAAAGAAAAAGAAAAAGGAGGAGAAGAAGAAAGAGAGAGGGGCGGCCAGCGGAGCAAGTCCGGCTGGGTGTGAGAGAGTTAGGCATGGAGCTCGAGAGACTCTTGCGAGTGAGAAGAACGAAGGCCAGGCTTTGCCGGCGGCTGTAGGGGCTCCGACGAGCGAGTGGAGGTCCGGCGGCGGCGAGCTCCNTAATAAACTAAAATCAGAAGAAGAAGGAGGAATAGAAGAAGAAGAAGTAAAAAAAAGGAGAAGAATAAGAAGAAAAAAAGAAGGAGAAGAAGAAGAAGAAAAAGAAAAAGGAAGAGAAAAAGAAAGAGAGAGGGAGAAGCGACCAGCCTACGGCGGCTGGAGGAGGGAACGCCGCCGGCGAGGTCGACGGTGAGGTCGTCTAGATTTTCGCTAACGGGGCGCCGGGTCTCACGATGGATCGCGATCCAGCGGGGGGTGGGGAGAGGAAGAGGAGCGTAACTGATTTTTTTGAGAGGGAGGAGAGAGAGGCCATTTCAAAATAATAATAATAATAATAATAATAATAATATAATATTAAAAAAAAACTTTTTTATTCCCTGGACCGGCGTGAACAGGGAGGCATGGGTAAGATATAGGATATTATTATTATTATATTAATGTAATAATAATATAATTATTATTATATTATTATTATTATTGCATTTTTGCCTTTTCTGTGAAATGAAAGTCCCCCCTAGGCAAAATTGACGTTCCGGACGCGTCCGCACTGTCCGTTTTGTCATCTGGGGTTGTTCGAACCACTTTTTCGGTGATCGGACCAATTCAAGCCTATTTCGCGTGCGACGCGTCAAATAATATGTGTCAAAAGGTCCGAAGTGGATGTATCACTCTACAAGAGTCAACACGTGCATCAAACAAATTTTTTTTTTTTTTAGCGCTCGAGCGGACACCCTGCACTCGTGACATCAAAAACTGATGCCAACAGACGGCTTAGAGCATTTGCGACGCGGTTCTGATTTCCGACTTTGTGTTTTAGTACGAACTCGAAGGATGCTAAGAAATCTACCCAGGTAGCATGGCGCCCTTTGAGTTTATTCTGACTATTTAAGAATTTTAGAACTTTATGATGATCCGTGAAGAGGGTGAACTCCGTTGTGAGTAGGTAATGACTCCAGTGTTTTGATGCTCTAGCAATGGTATAAAATTCTGTCGTATGTGGAATATTTTCGTCGAGTCTCATTTAGTTTTTTGCTGAGGTAGGCTATAGGGTGACCGCCTTGACTTAGCACAATGCAATGCCTATGTCAGAAGCGTAACACTCAACCTTGAAAGGTTAGCTTAAATCAGGCAAGACAAGAACTGGGGCTTGAGTGACCATCCGTGTGATTTTTTTTTTGTTTCAACAGCTCGGTTAGGGGGGCGGTGATAGTACCGAAGCTGCGAACAAATCTTCGGTAGAAGGAAGCTAGCACCAAAAATTATTGAAGTTTGGTAAAAGATTGAGGTTAGGAGGAAGAAGGGGCGCTGCAACAACTATGGAAAGGTGGAAGATTAGGGCACGAGAAGGCATAGATTGTGGAAGCTGGGTAGAGCGTGATCGCGAATATTAAGAGCTAATGGACCAGTCTCGGCTCAACGGGAAGGTTGTACCGGTTCGAAAGCTACGTCAGGTCGATGAGCGTGATAATGCAGTGGGCGAGACCTGCGGGGGAACGGCCTTGCGTCATCTTTTCGTTATCTAGTCTTCAATATGTGGTAACACCATTGCCTTTCTCATATGCTCCATCCGACATTTTGCAACACTCAACTTAATTGTTAGGGACTTCTTGTGGCCCGAACATAACTAGATAGCATAATTAACATGTTTATGATTTTGTTAAATCTATTTTAGGTCTTCATTATATCTCTTTTCTCGTGGTATTCATGTTTCCATTTTAAACGCACAATTTTAAGTCATTCCTTCATCTATTTTAAGTCATTCCTTCATCTATATACATAATCTGTGTAATATTCAATGTGCAAAAACTTGGGGATTGTTTGGGATCACTGTTTTAGTAATAAATGAATAATTAAGTCTCTTTTTGAAAAAAAAATGTTTTCTGATTCTATTCTATTACCATTCTTTTGAAGGATGATTTTGTTTTGTAGTAACCACATCTTAAACAACTCCATCTTATTTAAGACATACAGTTTGACCACTATCAAAGTTTAAAATACTTTAGTGTTTTTTTTTTTTTTTTGACAAAGTCATAAATTTAAGTGGAAGGGTATATTTGTACATTTTAGACAAATTCTTTCTTCTCAAGGTATCATGGTTCGCTTGCCCAGATTTTCTAATGAAAAATTCGGGCTCTTGAGGGGAATGTCCCTTGGAGTTGACGTGTAAAAATAATATGTTGGCTCAAGTTATTACACTTTTTTTATCAAGATAACTGTTTTCATGTCATGCTGTTTATTTTAAGATTTGAAGTTCTTTATTTGAAATTCAATGGATTTCATATATTCTTGAATGTAAATATTTTGCTGTACGTGCATATAAAAAAAAATCAGGTTTGTTACGATTATCGGTTTTAGAAGTAAGAAACACAAAATATCTTATTAACAACTGTTATGTAAGTAGCTATGTTATGGAGATATGCGAATGAGTTAATTAGAACACTGCTTTTGCCACAAATTAAAATTTTTTTCTGATACTTAATAGCTTTTCTTCAATTATTTAATTGTTATATTTCCTTTATAGAAATTCAATATAAAAATGTGATACCGTCTTATCTTGGTGCTTCAAGTACTTCGTTATTTGCAGAAAATAGCATACCTTCTGCTATGTTAAATTTATGAGGGAAAGAGTAACAATTTTATTCGTTTGAGTAATTTTCTAGGGAAGTCGAAAGCCAAGAATCAGGGGCTGTACTATTTCTATTTGGAGGCAGTTTCGGTTAGAAACTCAAAGTCACATTCTGTTTCTGAAGAATATCATCCCCGTAATTTTGAGACTAAAAGTAATATGTTATATGATCTGCATACTTTTTCACAAAGGGATTTGGAGTTTATTGTCAAATTCTCAAGCGAGTATGGGCCAGATATATTTCGCCAAATAGTTCAATCTTTTTGTCCATCCATTTATGGGCATGAATTTGTAAAAGGTAACAAAATGTTTTTTTGTTAAGCGTCACATTTTAGTTGCTAGAGGAGCTTTCCTTCAGTAGTACTTTTTCACACTTAATGGTGGCTACATTGTTTCCTTTCACATTGCATGCTGAGTATTGTGATGTTATATTTTTGAAAAAAAGAGACATTACTTAAATACTACACAATTCTTATTTATTTACATATCTAACATCTAAACTTTCATATTTACATACATACACTCTGACTTTAATATCAAATAAATTTACCTTCTAAAAGTGAAGCACACCTTTTCATGCATAGTTTCAAGACACCGAAGTGTTATAAATGTAAATTTCAAACTGTGGGTGTTGGATTTGTTAATACAAAGGAATTGTTTGGTAATGGTATGTATGTAATTTTCCCCAAAAAAAATTGAGTGTATATTTTTGGAAATCTTTACAAAACCTATTTATGCATATTAATCATCTCTCAAGCTTCCACTGATTTATTGATTAGTTAATGATAGGGATAAGAGATCATCATTATTTGCTTTAGCTAGATTTTAATCGTGAGAGCTATAAATCCTTCTTTGTTATTCATTCTATTTAAAGTATTTTTAAAGCTACTTTTTCATTTTCACATGAATAAAGGAATAATTATATTTTTTGAATGGTTGGAGTCCCATGCATTGAACGTAAGGCAATTAAATATAGACTTAAGGGTATGTTTTGTTCAATNGACCCAAAGCATTCCTCCACTTCGACCAACCAACTTGAATTCTACTATTAACATCCCTATCTATTTCACCATTGCTTTGAACAACGGACGCAAGATATCTAAACCGTTCACACCTTTAATAATTTGATCACCCAAAGTCACACTTCTGTTACTAAAGCTACTACTGTTAAAATTACTTTCCATGTACTTAGTTTTAGTTCTACTTAAATGAAGGCCTTTAGANCATAGCTTCCATAGTAGACCTGCACTACATAAATCCAAATTGATTATGAGAAATCTTTGTAATGCGTCTTAACCTATATTCAATTACCCTCTCCCATAACTTTAAAGTATGACACATCAACTTAATTCCTCTATAATTTGCACACTCTCGTGCATCCCCTTTATTCTTAAAAATGAGGACCAAAATACTCTTCCTCCACTCCGCAGACATCTTTTTAGTTTTTAAAATAATATTCAAGAGTTCATTGAGCCAAGAAAATTCCAAATCTTCTAAATATTTCTACACTTCAATTTGGATATCATCAGGTCCTACAGACTTTCCACCCTTGGTTTTCTTTAAAGCCTTCTTAACTTCTTTTTTACTAATGGGACGGTAAAAATGAAATGTTTTATTATTATTCACAATATTAAGATCACTAAGGTCGATCGTACTTTCAGAAACTTCATTAAAAAGTTTATCATAATAACTAACCCACCTATGTTGAATGTCTTTTTCTAAGAAAAATAATTTTTGATTTTCATCTTTAATACACTTTACTTGTGTTAAATCTTTAATTTTTTTTCTCTTTGTTTAACTAGTTTATACATATATTTTTTACCATCCTTAGTATCTAATTTATTATAAAAATTATTAAAAGCTGAATTTTTAGTGTTATAAATTGTTCTTTTAAACTCACTGCGGGCCGTTTGATATTTTTCACAGTTCTCTAAGCTTTTACATTTAAAACAATTTTTATAACATAACTTCTTATATTTTATCTTTTCTTGCACATTATTATTCAATCACTATTTTTATTTATAAAAACTTTCTTTTGATTCTCCAAACACATCTTTTGCTACTTGTTTAATAGTTTTTGTTACTTTATCCAACATAATATTTGCTTCTTCATGAACATCCAAAATTTTGAAATCTTGAATTTTACTCATAAAATAATTTTATTTGTGTCTTTTAGGTTCCCCCATCTAATTCTAAGATGATGAGTCATAGTATTTTTTATTTTATAACTGTTGTTCTTAAAATCTAGAATTAATAAGCGATGTTGGGTACTTAAATTTTCACTTGGAATGAGCTTACAATATTTACAATCTCGACGATCTTTTCTTCTCATAAGAAAATAATCAATTTGTGTTTTATTAGATCCACTCTTATAAGTTATGCTCATATCTTTTCTTGAATAAAAATTAGTAATAACAAAACTATATGCTAAAGCAAAATCTAAAATAACTCTACATTCTTCATCAGTTACTCCAAAATCGTAGCCACCGTGAGTCTTTCTGAAGTCTTCTACCACTTTACCGACATGTTCATTTAAATTTCCTCCAATAAAAATTCTTTCTTCAAGATGTATCATTTGTATTAAGTCTTCTAAGTTATTCCAAAATTTATTTTTAGACCTTGTATCTAAACTTACTTGAGGAGCATAAACACTTATAATATTAAAAATCTTATTATCAATGATAATCTTAAGGGCTATAATTCTATCTCCAACTCTATTAATTTTTACAACATTAACTTTCAAACCCCTATCTATAATTACACCTACATTATTTCTAGTGCGACTCTTATCAAAATACCAAAGTTTAAAATCTAAATTATCAATCTCTTTAGCTTTTTCTCGAACTCATTTAGTTTATTGAATACAAAAGATATTAATTTTTCTATGAATCATAATATCAACTAATTTCATTAATTTACTATTGAGAGTGCCTATATTCCAAGATCCTATCCTANCATTAATGACTTGGACTTATATAGAGCCTTACAATATTCTTACAAATAAACCCTCAAACTTCTTCTTTATTTCCTATTTACGAATAAAACCCTAAACTAGATACAAATCTCACACACCCCCTCAAGATGGGCAAAAAAATATTCACTAAGCCTATCTTGTTACTCAACCTAGATAAATCTGATAAGCTAAGTCCTTCGGTGAGGTAGTCCGCCACTTATTCTCCAGTGGCTACATGACTTGGCTTCAGTAGTCATTATTCGACATTTCCTTGATAAAGAACCTATAAATGTCCACATGTTTGGTTCTATTGTTATGCACGAGATTGTTGAAAATGTTGATTGCGGACTTGCCGTACCACAACTTCATTTGAGTTTCTTCGTCCACCTTGAGCTCTACCAACAAGGCTCTCAACCACATCATCTCGACAACTCCTAAGGCCATGACCCTGCACTCTTTCTCTATTGTTGACCTCGCTACCACTGACTATTTCTTGCCCTTCTATGAGACCAAGTTGCCCCCTATGAACATGCAGTATCCTGATGTAGACCTAATATCATCCGCACAACTTGCCTAGTCAGATTCACAAAATCCCTCAATGCTTACATGCTCATTCTTCCTAAATTACAACCCCTTCTCTGGAGCACTCTTCAGGTACCTCATAACCTAATACATTGCATCCATATGACCCTTCCTTGGATCATGCATGTAGCGACTCATCACACTCACTACAAATGAGATGCCGGGATAAGTATGACTTAGATAGATCAGACAACCCACCAATCTTTGGTACCTCTCACGATCAACTGACTCTCCTGCTTTTGCTCTCAGCTCGACCTTCTGATCAATTTGAAAGACTGCATGTTTGCATCCCAACATGTTTGTTTCTGTGAAGAGATCAAGTACATACTATCTGGTCTGTGGGTCACCTCTATCATAAGGAAGTATCTGAGCTGTCAAAGGTCATTCACCTAAAATTCTTTGTCCAATCTTACCTTTAGTTGAACAATCTCTGTCTCATTATCCCCAAAGTTAATCATGTTATCAAAAAACACAAGTATAGTGGTGTGACCTCCGTTTTGACGGAAAAAAATACCGTATGATCGACATTGATATGCTGATATCCCATGTCCACCATAGCTTTTCTATATTCATCAAACCAGGCTCCAGGAGACTGCTTCAAGCCATAAAGTAATTTCTTGAGCCTGCACAGTCACTTGTACTAAAACCCGTTGTTATCTATATATGCACTTGCTTTTGTAGCTCACCATGAAGAAACACATTCTTCACATCAAGTTAGTGTAACCTCCACTCATCATTCACTGCCATAAAAATCAGTGTCTTCATTGTGCTCATCTTTGTTATTGGTGCAAAGGTCTTGTCATAGTCAATGCATACGTCTGATTGTACCATTTTGCCACCAATTGTGTCTTATAACACTCAACTTTCCATTTTGAATTTTGATTTATTACAAAGATCCACTTGCACCTAACTGTTTTTTTTTTTTCATTCATGCATGACCGATTTTCACATGGGATCCTCCTTAGCTATCTGTCAATACTTGGGTATAGAGACAGTGTCTAAAGATGCAATTAAAGCTCAATGTACAAGTAATATGTTAATGTATGAAATAAAATGAGCAATGCCATGTTCCCACCCAAAACGATTAGGAGGATGTCCCACATTGCTGTGAGAGGTCCTCCTTAAAGTCATGGGTTTGGAAGTAGAAAGAATAGGAATATATTACCTATGTATTCTGAGTTTGAGGTGAATGGAGTAGGTTTCTCAAGAGGCAGAGTAGATTGAAACAAGGGACTCATTGGCATGAGTGGCACTGCAGACACTATTCCCTCATTTTGCTTCCTCTTCTTTGTATACACCTTCAGCTCTCTTTCAGCCTGAATCCCACCACCTTCATGCTCTATCTCCTCATTTTCCGGCTCCTTAACCGATTCATCCCATATCATAGGAAAATACATCGCTTTCACATGAATCAATCTCTCACCATCACTGCTCACCCCCTCTTGCCTTATACCTCCAAAATCTGGCGAGTCACGAATGGGTGAGGTCACCTCCAAGGTGTAGTACAACTAAAATTTTTTAAAAGATACATCCATGCTTACAAACAGTCTCTTATCTATTGAGGTCCAACAAACATACTCATTCTGGGTAGCAGAATAATCTACGAAAAGACACTTTACAACTCTTGGATTCAGATTCTCTACTGATGATCTGTTGTCCTTCACAAAATATACACAACTAAAGACATTCAATTGGATGATCTCACAATTATCTCCTTTCAATTTCTGACAATGAGACCTCCAATCAAACACCCTCGAGGGTATTCTATTGATTAATTGACCAGTTGTCAAAACTGATTCCCCTTGCAAGTGCTCTGAAATATTCATTATGCTTTGGACTACCTCTTAAAGGTGTTTATTCTTCCTCCCTGCTACTCTGTATTGTGTCATTGTGTATGCACTTGTGGTTTGATGTTTCTCTTGAGCTGACAAGTATTTTCCAAACGTTTTGTTGCTATACTCTGTCTCATTATCAAACCTCAATATTTTCACTATTACACCATATTGAGTCTGATTGTCTTGTGGATCTTTAAACATGCAAACACATCATCCTTATTTTTAATCCAATTAAACCAAGTAACATGAGAAAAATAATCAATGAAAGTCATAAAATATTTATAACTATTCATTGAACTGGTGGAAGAAAATCCCAAATAACCAATTGTATCAAATCAAAACACAAGAATTTGTATTCTCATAACTGATATAAGAGCTCATAGTAAGCTTGCAAAACTCGCAAAATCACATATTAGTTTTTATTTATTTGTCTTTTCATAAAAAGGGATACAAACGACTCAGTAAACTAAAACAAGAGTGTCTCATGCATTTGTGATGTAGTAGTAACACATTCTCTGCACTCCCATATCCCCCTACTCCAGCACTCTCTACGTGAATGTCAAAACTGAGTCCATCCCCTCTATATCCAAATACTAAAGTTCATTCTGCCACGTTCCAGTCCCAATTGTCTGAGCCGTCCATTTCTTTTGAAAGATCACCTTAGGAATATCAAATAAAACAATATATTTTAGTTGGAGAATAATAACATTAATTGATAAAAATTTCACTTGAAATGATGCATAGAAAACATTGGACAAAGTCATATAATTGGTACACCTCATTGTACCCTTACCAACTACAGACTGCGTGGTATCATCAATAGTGCGAATGCTCTCTGGAACTTTTTGATAAGTTTAAAAAGAAAATTTTCTAGCAATATTTATCACACGTTGAGATGCACCAGAATCTACTATTCATTTTGATAATCTTATGGTGTAAATAATGACAAGAGCATGTGTATCACGAGTGTCTTTGTCATAGTGAGTATAAGTGTCAATGTTACCACTTGATGACAACAAGGTGAAAGCATCCATAGCTCTATCACATGTTGCTTTTTGCTTTTTCTTCAACATCTCTAGAAACTTTTG
Source organism: Phalaenopsis hybrid cultivar (assembly GCA_002079205.1). Classification (NCBI taxonomy): domain Eukaryota; kingdom Viridiplantae; phylum Streptophyta; class Magnoliopsida; order Asparagales; family Orchidaceae; genus Phalaenopsis; species Phalaenopsis hybrid cultivar. The sequence goes on from JXCR01051925.1 coordinate 118,131, forward strand.
TCCTCTACTACCATCAAATTTATCCGGTAGCCCTCTCTTCCACCTCTTCGAGCACGACCACGACCACAACCACGACCACCAATTTGTCCATGACCACATATTTCTCTCTTTAGGTGGCCTAGGACAGACTTTTGTCTGATGGCCTATTTCACCGCAGTTGCAGCACTTGTGAGTCTCCCTCTGGACACTGTCATACCCAAGCTTGAGGCAGCCAATGTTGATTGCGTACCTGGAAGTCCACTCAACTCAGAGTGTAGCCTCATGCGACTCTTCTCCTGTATCATCGCAGTGATGACTTCATCCAGTGAAAGGATCATCGCCCAGCCTAGGAGGACCGTTCTTGTCCGTTTAAAGGTTGGGTTCAGATGAGTCAGAAACTGCATAGTTCTCATATGTGCAAAGTATTTCCTCTTCTTGTACCTGGATCACCACAGTTCAACATCAGCGAGAAGTGATTAAGATCTGCACACAATCACTCCATGTTTATAGAGTACTCCTGAATCGATCTTTCACCATGCTCCACTGCCTTTATCTTACGCTAACTCTGGAACACCCTCATGTGGTTCTCATCCTTAGCATAGATCCTTTTTAGATTCACCCAGATGTTCCTCACCTTTCTAATGTCATCTACAGATGAGTTAATTGATGGAACCATTAAGTTGAGTAGTTATGTGTAAAGCAAGGCATGTGTGGTCTTCTACTCACGCCCTCAACACTGTCACTCTTTGGCTCGACTCCCCTTAGATAAGTCTTTAGTCTCTTCCCTTCTAGAGCAGCCTCAATTCGAGGAGATCAACTCAAATATGTGGTCGTACCATCAAATTTCATATTCACGGGAGGGAGCTCTAGTTTCACTTGCATCGGAGCACGTACTGTGATAGTGGCTCCCGTCGAAATGCTAGCTTCCTGTGTGAGACCGACAAATACCTTTAAAACTTAAGGATCTATCTTTCTGAGAAGCTTCAATCCTTTACCTCTCACATTATCTCCTGCTTCCAACATCCTCGAACACAAAATCTAAGTCTAGATCACACACGAATTTGATCCCTCGCATCTGTAAGCTATTTTCGTTGTGGTATGCTTTTATCACACCTTTAGTGTCGCAATTTGCTCTAAATGCAGTTGCCTCACAAGGACTAAGCAGAGGGAAGAGAAAAGTGGGAGTTTTGGTCTTTGTACACCGATCCTGACCGTCCCAATTAACTCTAGTTGCCGCTGCTTTGTGGGTTCACCACCTTCACCTTGCCCCGTCACAGGATCATGTTGCTTCACCTGGGCGATCTAAGCGTATAGTGGGTCGAATCCCTTCGATCCTTCTCATTATAGAAGCTTCCCCTCTTAAACATTGCATGCGTCGCCACAAACACCATCTTCTCTACCCGCTCCACTGCAATCGGTGATCGCTTACCTAGTCGGAGTAGCGGCGCACTGCACAGAGCACAGTATGCCGTGCAATGAAGGGAAATAAGCCTCACTGCGATTTTCCCCAACGATCGGAGCTCAATGAGTCACGTCTCCCTCACCAAATGGCTATGGTTTAGCTCTGATACCAAAAAGAAGTAATTATTTAGAAAAAACTTGGTTCATTTCATTAATGACGTGGGCTTATAAGGAGCCTTACAGTGTTCCAAATATCACTATGAACACCATCCTTCTCCCTCTCCAATTTTGGGGAAAACAGGGAAATTCTTCCCGACATTAAGGATAGCTTCAAAATGAACTCAACAAAAACCCCTTCTCTTAATATAATTCTTGGGAATTTATACACAAACTACCTATTAACACCTGGTGTCTTCACTTATTAAAATACCTCTCATAAGGAAAGGAAAAAATATTAATATGTGAATTTTATTCATAAAAGTACCCTCACCTTCCGCTAATTAAGTCATTAATTCATCTAATCAAAACTAGATCTATTCAAGATGTTCTTTTTTTATTCTTTCAATATACAGCTGGGATCACACTTGCGTTATTTGGAGGGGTGCAGAAGTACTCAATGGATGAGAACAAGGTCCCGGTTCGAGGGGATATTCATGTCATTATTGTTGGTACCCATGATTTACTTTGTTGCTAAAGTTTATACGAATTTACCATTTTTCTTCATGAATAACTTATAATTAGAATTTCAACCTGAATAATGTTTTGGCAGGCGATCCTGGACTGGGCAAGAGCCAACTTCTACAAGCCGCTGCCACAGTTTCTCCACGAGGCATATATGTTTGTGGAAATGCCACAACAAATGCGGGTTTAACTGTTGCCATTGTCAAGGATCATATGACAAGTGATTATGCCTTTGAGGCAGGTATAAAGTCTGTTAGAATTTTCTTTTGTTCAACCATACAGCTTGTTAATTTTGAAGTTCCATTTTGTCATATTTGTATTATTTAGCACTACATTATAAAAGGCCTCCTAAACTATTTTCCTATGCAAATAAATTTACGTAAAATCGTAACTGCACCTTTATGACTGTAACCAAACTTTCTTGTGGCCATGAAAGTTACAAGAATATAAAGGTTTAGGAAAGGAAAATGATCTAAAGGTCAAAAGGTTATTTCATGTGGTCATTTGACTCCTAGAGTTTATAAAGTTGTCAATTTAGTCCTTCGTATGAACTTATTTCTTATTTGAAGAGTCATCTTTGTAATCCTATTTCAATTTAACAATAATATTTATATTTATTGTGGTTTGGGTCTCCGGTATCAATTTGTTACTTCCTCCTCTTTCGACAAAAAATGTTCACAGTTAACTTTCATTTTTTTGTGCTTCAATGCAATTAGAAACAACATAGGTCTAAGTATTTTGCTTTAAAAATTTGTTGATTGACAAGTTTAGTATGCTAGAAATACAATTTCAAAGATAGATTGTAGCAAGAAATAATTATATTGAGAGGATAGTAAGATTGAGATTAACCTCAACGTATATGATCTTTGCAAATAGAAAATGTTTGCATTACCACAGTCGTATTAAATTTTTAATTTTGAAACTTGTGTTTGGAATTGTGATTGTAGCCAATTAGTTGGGTCAACTTGAGTCTCTTTTTGACTGCTTATAATGTTATCATCCTATTCATAAGGTTGTTGTTATCCTATCCTTATGTTGGTTATTGTTCCCTGAATATGTTGGAGGTTATTTTTTATTTGAAGGTTTGTGGATAGCTTCACAAAAAAATTAACAATTATGCCTCAATGGTTGGAAGAATATCAATCACAAGATTTTGTTTAGTATTTTTTTTGAAGTTGAGCATAATTGGTCCAATTCTCAAAGTCTCCGGTCGTCATTAATACAGAATCGTTATATGTTGATAATTTTGAAATTTTAATTATCTTTTTAAATTTTTTATTAGGGCATTTACATGCATGGTATTCAATTCTTATGTATTTACATATCTCACGCCTCAACTTTCATATCTACATACATTATACTCAACCTTATTAGAAGATAAAAAATAACACTTATCCACTCTTTAAAGGTGAAGTACCATACTTTTAAGCAGCAAAGTGTTATGTATAAAAATATGAAACTTTACGCGTGAGACACATACATACATAAGAATGGTGAGCTACATATAAATTTCCCTTATTTTATCAACAGGTGCGATGGTTCTCGCTGACGGTGGTTTATGCTGTATTGATGAATTTGATAAAATGTCTGCAGAGTATCAGGTAACTGTTGTTGACTTCTGTTTGTTGATCAAAATGTGTTTTACCTGAATCAATTAGGTTTTATATGAACTTTTAATAGGCTCTTCTAGAAGCCATGGAACAACAGTGTGTCTCCATTGCAAAGGCTGGATTAGTAGCAAGTCTTTCTGCACGTGCTTCTGTTCTGGCTGCAGCAAATCCTGTTGGTGGTCATTATAAGTCAGTCCCTTTGGTCTTCTGTTCCTGTTGGAGAAAATTGTCAAAATAGTCCCCTGATTGTTTATATGAAGGCAATTTTAGTCTCAGATTTTATAATAGTGTCAAATTAGTCCCCATAGTTTTTAAACATAGGCTAAAATAGTCATCCATGGAGACTATTTTAGCCTATATTAAAAGAATCTGAGAATTAAATTGACATTTTTTTAGACTTTTGGACTAAAAAGTCGGGATTATTTTAACATTGTTCTCATTCTTATTGATTGTTTGCACATTTTCGTATATAACTCTGCGCATCTTTTTCAGCTCTTGTACACTTTAATAATGCATCTATGAAGAAAAGTAATATAATATAGGGCATGTACATACCTACCACCCAATTCCTAGCATTGACATATCTAATTCCTAAACTTAACTTTTCTACATCTATAGCACTCAAATTTTTTATTTCACATAAAAAATATCACCATCTTTCTCTCAAAAGGCAAAATACATCTTTTCTTACATAGGTAAAACGACATGTATGTAAAAATTGAGGTTTAGGTGTTAGACATGTACATACATAGGAATTAGGTGCTATGTACGTAAATGCATAGTTAAAGTTGGACACTAATTGAAGGGCAGGAGTACACATCAAAAAGTGGGATGTTAGTGTAATGAATGGTTGCAATTTAAATCACAATTGAACTGACTAAGGCTGAAAGTCAAGGGGTGTATGTACAAAACCTTCTTGTGCTTGGTTTTTATGGTTTCCATTACATGCATTTGTAGGTTGCAGATATTACTAAGAATTACTGTGCTGTAGGATGCTCATTTTTAAGCATCCAAATCATCAGGGGTGTATTTTATTTATTTATCTTTAAAGCTTGATTTTCAGGTAGAGGCCTTAAGTTAACCTATTTGTTTTCTTTAGAAAACTTGTTGTGTGGAGTTGAAGAGCCTAAAGCAGATCTTGCACCTTATTTATAATTATTATAATTGTCTGGCATAGATTTCTTTCATTTCATATTTAAGGAGTCTATTTTTTTGTTGGAATGCTTATGTGTGAAACATATTCTAAGATGATGACTATAAATGAGCAATACAACTTCATTTTCATTCCACTACCTTGATGCTGTCGTGTGGCATGGGTTAGAGGGTCATGTAAATAAGTCTACAGTTTTGAACTTTGAGAAGTTGGCTTAGAATGGCATAAAGACAGCAAAAATCTTGTTAAAAAATAATAGAGGGGTAGGTTATCCTAAAATTAATTGACAATTCTTCTTTGTCATGTCATTTTACATGCTAGTTTAATGTGAAGAAAGATATTGCTCATTCTAACTTTGCTAAGGGATTGTTTGGTTTGCTGTGAAAGGAATGAAGTGTAAATATAATGTATTGTATTTAGAATATTTTAGAGTTGTTTATTTTAGTATAAAACAAACAACGTATTTTATATTTATTCTTTGGTTTGAAGAAAATGAATCATTGTGAAATACACTTGTCAGTGGTAGTGGTGGCCAAAAATAAAGGAAGTGGTTGGCTTTGACAAATTTTCAGCTGCGGTGGGTGGGTGGTAGTGGCATCGACTGGCATTTCAGCGGTGGCTGGAGACAGAGATTTGCAAATAGCTGGCTTGGGTGGTGGGGTTTGTGGTTGGCGGCATATAATACTCTACACAACACAATACATTTGACATTCGCTTAAATCCAACAAATTTCAAATACGTTGATATTGAACTAGAGAATAAATTTCAAATGCATTGTAATTTTACATTGTTTTTGTTTTTCTTCTGACCAAACATATAAATTTTTAGCACTCGTGCAAAAATATTGCAGTGTCCTCCTTTAGTTGGCGACCAAATAGCCCTTAAATGACATCTCAAATCTATATCATAAGCATGTAGGAAATTTTGATGGTTGGCTGTTAGGTACCATGATAAATTTATAAGAAAAAAATCTAACATAAACCTTTTTTTGAAAGCAAAGAAACTTGTCCTAGCTAGCTCTATCTATAATTAAAACATGTAAATGTATGAGTTGATAAATTATTACTCTAGATACTTAGTTCTTATTGGATTGTTGCTTGACGATAACATAAATATAAAACAAGTTTTGAATTTGACAACACCACCACTTATGTATGCCTGATTGTCAGTTAAATGCATAGGGCTGCCAATAGGTTGAGTGTTCTATGAATTACTCGTGCTTCTGTTCAATTAAAGCTTGTTCATGATCGTTTGATTAACTAATCAAACATGCTTGAATAATTTTATAATTATTCGGTTGTTAAATAAACAAGCTTGGTTCATTTATGATCATAAACAAGATCATTTAAAACTATTTAAGAGTCTTTATTAAGTACTATTTAAGCTCAAAAAGATTTAATTTTGAGCAGGCATTCACGAGAGAAGCAGCGTGTGAATAGGCTCTTCTTAACAAAATAAGGATTGTTTTCTAAGTTTTCTCAATTAAGACCTCGTTTGCTAAGCCTAACAAACTTAGCTTGATAATGCTCGTTTTTTCAAATGAGCTATTCGTTTAAATTTTATTAGTCAGAATATTGAACAAGCTTTAGGTAATTGTGCTTGAGCTTGAATACAAGTAGAATATCTCATATTGAGCTTGGGCCAAGTTTTAAGCTTGTAGTAAACGAGGCCTGACTCAGCTCGATTCATTTGTGGCCCTAAATGTGCAAATTCACAAACTACACCTGGCGTAAGTTGATTATCTTAAATTATGAAGTAATGGAATTTTTAATTAATAGTTTGTGTTTATTAATAATAGTTTATTTTGCTTCAATTATTTTATTAATTTAGAATATTTTTTTTTTTGTTGAATCCCAGATTATCTTTTGTGAACATGACTTGAGAGTTAGAGTCGAGTGAATGAGAGAATAAAGTAAATCAAGAGTTACTGTGGAGAGAACCGGGGGAGAGTCCCTTGATTCGTATTTTTGTCTCATACTTATATAGACATATTTTGTACAATTATAGAAAGGAGGGAATAGTTGTGGAAACTGTTCTTAGTATGATTAATGTTGTAATAAACTATATGGATTTCATTCCATATCTGTATTACAATTTGAATTTTGATATGACGGTAATTAGTTGATCGATTCACTAAAATGTTGTTGATTGAGGCGATCAATTGGGTGGTGACTGTGTCTTATGTTTAGTCAACCGATTTGTTCTGTCGAATGAAGATCTTGTCCGCCGCTGCAAAAGCGGCTCGGCCGTCCAATCGCGATCAGAGAGTTTCTGGTTGCGCTTTGGTCGGTTAGTTGGTTGACTGATGAGTCGATTTATTTTGTCGGGTGAATCGTGGCTCACTTGTCACTTTGACTCGAGTTTTTGGGCCTATTCTCGTCTACTTTGTAGGCTCGTCGCCTTAGCTGGATACCCCTATTTGCAAGGACTTAGGCGAGTCTTGTCGTTGCTTGTGTGAAGTATTCGATGAGATTTGTTGCTATAATGAATTACAGCTCGCCCTTTATGGATCTTGTTGCTATCGGGGTAGGGACCATCTGCAGGGCTTTGACTTGTCGTGGGTTTAAAGGCACGGCTTCACCTGCTTGGTGATGACCTGTCGGTCGACTGCTTACCCTTTTTGGGGAAGTTTTTTATTTTTGGTCATTCATTCTCTTTAAAATTCGTGCCGGTAGCTCTAGTGTATACAATTTTGTGTTTTTCTTTCTTTTTCATTATAAAATTTGCATGTCATTCTATGTGAGGATTGCTTTTTTTTTTTTTTAGATGTTTGCTATGCTCTTTTTCTTCAGAACGTAATTAAATGCTGTTCTACTCTCTCTTCCTTGAGCATAAGTTTGCACTTTTTAATGTAATCTATAAGGATCTGGCTGATTTTTTATTAAAACCATTGTATCTTTTTTTTTTTTTTGGAGGTTACATACCTACACCAAAACTTTTCTTTTTTACATTTATACCACCTAAATCTTTCATATGACAACAAATATACCACTATTTTAGCATTTAATAGCTGAAATACGTCTTTGCATGCATAGGTAAGGTGGCATATACATAAAAATTGAAGTTTAAGTGTTAGATATGTAAATAGATAAGAATTGAATGGCATTTATTTANCATCCAATAGATTAGAATGTTCAGCGCTTTTCCGAATGCATGTTGGATATGTTGGATTTATGTCGTATATAAATGCATATATATACACGTGACATTTTATTATAAATATAAAATTTCAATGGCTCTGATTTCATGATTTTTTTCTCCTTTAAGAAATATCATGTGCTCATGTTTTGAACCTTTGACGAGCCACCACACACACACACACACACACACACACAAAAGCTCATGACATTTTATTATAAATATAAATTTCAATGGCTCTAATTTCATGATTTGTTTCTCCTTTATTTAAAGGGATATCATTTGCTCATCTTTTGAATCTTTGACAAGCCACTGGTGTGATTGTTTTTGCATGTTTGAAGCCATAAATCTGGAGGGCGAGGGAGTTTGCTCTCGAAAGCTAAACATTTGGTTGAGTTTTTATTTTTTTATAAAACGCCTGAGAGGGAAAAAGGTCACATGTGCTGGCTTAATAGCAAAAATCCACTTATTGAAATATGTACGTGATTTTTAAAAGTTCAAGTAATTAGAAGAAATTTAATACTAAGTAATATTTAGAAAGTCAAAATGAAGATGATGTGTTGCTGTGCGAGTAATCCACACACGTCTATTGCTAGTGAAATAGAGGATAGTGATTGCTAGGATGATTACATACCAAGCTAAAGGTGCATTGAAGCCACCTTTGTTGAGACATCTTTAAAAGGGGCAGNTGTTGACCTCATTTTTAGTGAGGTCTTAATCTCCTACTCCCATAATTCATAATCTAGCCTTAGGAGTTTCTTGTTGACCATCCTAGCGGACTAGTAATGAAGCCCACCTCCCGTAGAACTTCAAACCGCTTCTTGACTCATTTTTGTGAAGAACTCGCATGAGTGGTTCCCAGCACTCAACTTCTAGTTGCAAAGGCTCAAGACCAACATGTAGAGGGGCTTGAAAATGAGTTCCTATAGGATCAAACAACATTAGGTGAACCATTTGTGACTCGATTACTCGCGAACGCTGCAATTCACGCACTCACTGCACCACACATAACTTTGACTTGAATCGATGCGCCCGTCGGCGAACTCGTCCGGACGACCCCAGATGACAAAACGGACCGCGTCGACGCGTCCGGGACGTCAACTTTAGCTAAGGACACCCGCATTGTTATGGTTTCGTGCGCAAGCGACTAGCATGAATATCAATGTACATTTTTTTTATTTAACGGGGCACGGTTCGAGCTCAGCTCAAGTGCAATTCGGGTTGGACTCGGGCCTAACACAGGCTAAACGATTTCAGATTTCAAATTTTAAATTTCAAATTTATCAATTAATCCTCCATTAAANACCCTTTTTTCTCGGATCAAATCTTTAATGGCAATATACGTACATAGCTCCCAATTCTTATGTATTTACATATTTCACGCCTAAATTTTAATATACACGCACATTGCAGTCAAATCTATAATATCTGATAAAAATGACACAATTATCACTTTTTAAAAATAAAATACACCTTTTCATGCATAGGTTTAAAGCACCAAAGTACCGCGTTAGTAAATTTGAAAGTTTAACTGTGAGATAAGTAAATGCATAAGAATTGTGTGCTACACATGTAAATTTCCCAATCTTTAATCAGTGTTCTGTATTATAATTGGATGCCAATACCACACAAGTCGCTTGCTTCCACCTCAAAAACTTCCTTTTCCTGATATTGTGAAGTTTTAGACAAAAGGACTTTAATTTATCTCTATTGCATGATTGCCAATGATCCAAATTAAAAAATGCCAACTAATGTCCTACTATGGTTCTATCGTTCTTTATCACTTTATAAGTCCTCAATATGTTCAAAGAAAAATAAAATAAAATTTATAATGAATCTAGAGCTGATTTATGATGAAAATGGAGCAGTATGAACTTGGGGATATGATTCTAGTTAAGATTTTCCTTGACAATTCAGAAAAAAAGACTTGATAAGAAGGGCCATTTACAGTCATACCACCCAATTCTTTTGTTTTTATATATCTAATACCTAAACTTTACATTTTACATTTATAAAGCCCAAATCTTTCTTATCTCATAAAAAATTCCACCACTTTTGCTTTTAAAAAATGAGAAACTTGTTTTCAAGCATAGGTATGGTGGCATTTTTGTATGAATTGAAGTTTATGTGTTAGATATGTAAATAAATAAGAATTGAGTGGTATGTATGTAAATCTTTTCTCTAAGAAACCTAAGAAACACGCCTAGTTGCATGGAATACTACGGGGCTTTGGAATATAGAAGTTTTCTCCTTGAAATTTAAGAGCATAGATTGTGTTAAGAGAAGAAATTAATTTCAAGGGATAAAAACAATGGTGTTTCTGTGGATATTGTTAGACTTGCGAATTATAGTGGCATTGTGTTTCCTAAGTGCATAGGCTCTTAATCAAAATTCCACGTCTTAATTATTATTGCAGCTTCCTCAGTTTTCTATATGCTAACTATCACATATTGGAACTCAATAGCCTTTTGTACTAGTTGATACATTATCATATTTTTTCTTCATGCAGCTTCACACGGGAAATGGGGAACATTTGCTGCCCGCAAAGAAGCTAAGCAGAGGTTGCCTTTTTCCTTCAACTATT